>JARHVA010000698.1:4070000-4115000 GCA_037957365.1 Torreya grandis | reverse complement strand
CATCTTGTGGTACCCTAAACTATCTAGTCATGTGATCATACTAAAAGTTCTTATACACTCCAATCTAGCGGTCATGTATCCAATACCTGACCCTCATTTACCCTAGCTATACTCCTTCCTTGGCCCACCCAATAAATCCTCTATAAGGCCTCTATATGATATCATAAGCCACTAATATATATAAAAATCATCTAAAATGATCCATCCCAGGAGACCAACTATCTAATTTACTCATCCATCACTCTCAAAATGGCTATAGAGGTGCCCACTCTACCCTAGGTAATATAATCAGTGTCATAACTACTATGTGATCATAAGCCCAATAATGCAATAAGGTAGCTACACTCACACCACCAATAAATGCCTCCTATGTAAACCTATAAAGGTCCATGTATAGGTTGACAAGCATAGTCCTACCCCATGAAAAAACAATGCCATATACTTCCATACTATGCATAATCATATGCATCCTATATGAAATCAATACTCCACTCCCACCCACAAAAAAACAAGGCCAACAAGATGGCCAATCACTTTTGTAGGTATGGAACACTAGATTATACTATAACTGATAGCAACACATCACTATCATTTCTGATTTGATGTATACCTAAGGGCACACACAAAAAATACAAGGATTCATGTTGATAGCATCAACACTCATGTCATATTACAATGCCACACACCATCCACTAACTAGTAAACACAAAATGTGATACACATCCTCCAAAGTCATAGTAATCTCCCCTATAGGAATCTTAAAAGTACATGTATCTACATTCCACCTCTAAAATAAGGTGATAATCAGATATTTTTGCCACTACATTGTGCCTAGGTCACACACATGACCCAACCCTACCCTATCCATGATAACTCTCTCATCAGTAAACAATGGTAACAACCTCAAAGTCTTCATTACCTAGCTTCTACAGAACTCTCTCATCTACATCTCACCTTGAAAACACTAGAAACAACATATATATCAATCAAAAATTCCAAACCAAAAGCCAAAATAGAACAATAGTCAACAAAAAAGTAACATCATTGAAAAATTAAGCCTCCAAGACAACAACACTGGGTATAGGATAGTAGCACTAGATAGGAGTGATACAACTTGGATAGGAGTGTTAGAACTTGGACAAGAGTGTTGGATGTAGGAAAAGAGTGCTGAAACTAGGGAAATTTTTTTTAGGACACTTTAAAAAACTAAAAAATCACCAAAATAGGCTTAAAAATAGATAAAAACCAAGCATTAAGGTTACTTACCAGGCTAACATTACCATCAACCTCAACCTAGGTTGTCAACTGCTCAAATCGAGTCATAGTAGGTGCTCATCTCCTTAACATATCTTTCACTCTAGAGCTCCAAAATCTCAATCTAGTCAAAACACAAATGAATCAAGAATCAATCCAATTTCCTATATTACTCAGTATTAATCAAAGAAAAATACCATTTTGCCCATAACTTGAACCCCATAAGACCATTTTTCAAACCATTTTCTTCCATGGAATCATGATAATGATACCTTTGATCTCACGTAAGCTTCACTCTCTTACCAATTCATTTGCTTACTAAGGCATGCACATCTCTATATTTTTCTTACACCTAGACACATACCCTAGTACTCACCAATGAAAATTTGTTCCACTTTCAACAACTTAGTCTAATCAATCAAACAACTTATCAATCTCTACACAACATACCAACCTTTCTTCTATTTCCATGCCACTAGTCATCACTTTTGGCTTGACCTCCTCTATCAAAACTTTTGTTCCTCTTCCCAAAAGGAGGGCATCATTCCTACTATTCCTATTCCTACACTTACCCAACATGACCATCCACTCTCATGGGTGGATACACCATGGTTATTATAACTCTAGTATTTAGAGTATCAGATTTAGCTCACATTGGTCAAGATATATAGTTATTCATATTATATGGGTCACTCAGCTTCACTTAGGATATTTAGAGGGATATACCTTTAGCTTATAGGCACATAGACTATTCAGATACAGTGGTTTAGATTATATGAATTCATAGTGATTTCAATATAGATAAAGACTTAGATAATATATTTAGGGGCATGCATATACTACACATCTCACACATACATCATGACATAGTTACATGACCAGATAGCAGATTATAGGCATAGTGCAGAGCATAATGTTTTGATCTCTGGTTTCAGACATGGGACATGGCATGATAGGTCATATCACATGTGGGTATTTAGATTTACATATTGTACAAATGCATTACTCAAATACTAGATTTGGGGGCATGGCACATATGTTCATGTTATTCATCATCTAGGATTATATGTATGGAATGGAAAGACATGACATTATCTTCTTGTACATTAACTAGAGTTTTAGATTACACGTAGTAGATACCCAAGTGTCACCATATTGGAATTCACAAATGTCTATAGTGGTTGGTATATTTCATTACCCAAATTGAGATAACTTGAGTTCGTATGGGATAGAGGACAAAAATTAGTTTTGGGCCTTTGAGATTTTCTCAATTCTACTTCAGATATTTAGAGTGGGAGAATGATAGAGTTTTCTCTTCACAACATAAAAATTTCATACACACATTTTATATTACATGAGTTTATGTGGGACAGAGGATAGATGTTGGTTTTGGGCCTCTAAGCATTCCTCATCTTCAATCAGATTCAACATAGGGGCAAGTATTACCCACCTTCTCCATGATACATGGATTCTACATTAAGATTTAGTATAGGGGGAATCTACTCCATGGATTCCTTCTCTCTTTAGGCACTATTTATCTCTCCACCCACTTCCTTTGGTAGGAAGTGAGTTGGACCCTTTCTAGCATATTTATCTCCACACAAGTAAGTTTAATTATGCATTTTATTCTTCTTTCTTTTACTCTAGTACTTAATTTTATTGCATCACTAGAATAAAAGGGGGGTAAATTTATACACCTTAAATTGGTCAAGAAACCACACATATCATGTCTTTTCATAGTCCTTTCATAGGAGACTCTGAATGGAGAATATGAGCCTTATTCACATTAACCATATCTTTTATTTCTCTTGTCTTAGTCTTGTTTCTTCTTTTGGTCACCTTTTTTATTATCCTCAGTCATTCAAATACTTTCATATGGTCATTATAGCTTAGATATAATCTATTTCCCAAGTTAATTTCATCCCCTATTTTTTTAGCCTATAGGATAGGAGCATCACAATTAGACTATAGTGCTACACCCTAGGATGTCTATTTATAACACTCCTATCCAATTGAATTTTGAGTCCCAATGGTCAGTTTGCCTCACTTAATGAGTCTTGAACCCTTCTTAGAGTCATACTTAAGTTTTTTATTTTTAATTTCAACGAAATGTGAATAAATATCCCAAATTCAAAACAAAGAGTCTCCTATATAAAGGACTTCACAAGGCATTTATTATCTAACACTTACTACTTTGACATAGTATATAATTAAAAATCATTCAATAATATAACTCAACATTATACATCACATAGATTTTCAGGGAGAACTACAATTGATCTGAGACCCTAGCTTGAGGGTTAATGTAGGTAGTAATCAAGATAACAAGGGTTCTAGATCATGCGATCATAATTCCCCTAACCTAGCTTTTTTCCCTTTTATTTTGATGTATTTTTTGTTTCATGTGTGTAGGTAGACCTAGGGTTTAAATATTTAAATGGCTTTATAGTGAGCTCCATTGACATTCATCATCTAAAATTTCACAAGCAGGTTCACACAGAGACAATAAACAAAATCCAAAAAACTTAGGTCTTTAGGACAAAAAAGGTAGAAAAGGAAAATAGTATTAGACCATAGGGTGTCATATTTTGGTGCTCTTGTCCTTTCACCAAATTAAATATAGTTCTAGGTTCTTGACATCTTCCCATTCTTCCATAAAAATTTTCAACCCTTGAATCATTCATCTTAGCTTATTTTTCTAGATAAATTTACTTCTATCTCTATAAAAATTAATTTGATTAAATTTATATAAATATATATTTTACTATAATTCATTACATTTCCCTCCTTATTCTAGAACCTTTATTATTTATGAAATAAACACTTGTTTCACAAAAATAATAAAATAGAGTCAAAGTTTCTAGATTGCATGAGATGAGTTCAAAGTGATAGATGTTTAAAATTTGGATTTGGTAGACTATGCATTAAAGTTTAGACAATATTTATGGTATGAAATTGATACAAATTTGATAGGACATGAGATGCGAGCATTTATTTTAAAGATTAACTGTGACCATTTGTATTTGAATATTTGAATTTTATAAAGGGAAAAACTAGTCTATGGTTTTTGGACCATATATTTTGATAGAAGATGCATTTGCTCATGTTGTAAAAATAAAATTGGAAGGGTAATTCAAGGTAAATTTAAAAATATGGATTTTAACATCTATAAGTGTGTGTATACAATGATATTAAGATCCAAAGTTGACTATGTGTACATGTTTATTCTATAAGTAAACTGAGAAGGGTAATTGAGCTTGTTTTGATATTGTTTCAATATGTCTTGATGAATTGGAAATTGAAAAATGTTGTATACTAAATGAAGATGATATTTTTGTATTATGAAGGATTGATAAATCATTATTATATATAAAAGATTTAAGAAGTTGACTGTGTGTTTGTTCATAGTGTTCCTATACACTAGGTCAGTGATTGCATTGTTTAAGCATATGTAGAGGTGAGAATGAGTGACTTTGATCATTTTAGGATTTCCTATGGGAAATAAAGAGTGGACCTATGTATTTTAAAGTTGTATTATTTTTATTTATTTTCTAAATAAAGTGATAAATGGGTGGATAGGTCTCCATGGGACCCGTCAGAGCTACAAGGGCCTTATTAAAAGGTGTAGCTACTTAAGGGTGACCCATAGGTGTTATGACATACCTATGAATATTATTTTGAGTCTATTATTGATGTTATAGAATAATTAATGGTTAAGGTAAGTTAAATGACTGATCTATAAGTTGATATTCATGATTTTTCTATATATAGTGAAACCAAATGAGATGGTTTTTAGATTTTTAGATTTTTGAGACTAATATGTGAGAGAGTTAGAGAGCAAAGGAAAGGAGAGGAGAGTGAGAGTTCCCAGCTATTGGGTTGATGAGTAGATAAGATTAATGACTATGTGTATGATCTATAGGTCATGTTTCTAATGAAAATATAGTCTTCTTATAGTTTGAAGTTGCACAAAGAAATCTTAGTGTGCATATAAGGACTATTTGAGTGGAGAGAGATTATGACATGTCTATGTGAGAGGCTTGTATGAGTTATAGATATTTTTTGTAGTTTCTAGGTAATTAGAGGTCCATCATCAAGTTTTGAAGACATCAATTCTAAGGTGAAAATGTTCTAAGTTGAAAGTGTTATTTTAAGACATCAGTTGTAGGTATAAAATGGTAATAGTAGTAGTGTTTTGGATACTTGATGTGGAAGCTTTCACCAATGTTATATATCCACATCTTATTATGAATTGCATTACATAGATCACATATGGACTCACATTAAGATATTAATTGAATTTTTCATCATCCATGTCATGTTATTGATCTTTAGTGGATGTATCATTAGTTTCAATATTCATGAGAATTCCATCAATATAGTGGGTAGGATATATTATAAAATTTTTAATAGAAATTAAAAATGGAATTATACACACCCATTAAAGTCTATTATTAATAATAAACATCTTGTATTGGATGATGTAATAATAGGATTAGATGAAGGCATGGGATTTTTCGTTAGTAACCTTAGTATTGTTAGTGTATTTAAATTTCATGTTTTTCACCCATTTTTATTAAGAGGTGAATTCATGATTTAATTTGGTGAGGTGGAAATTACTATTCATGTGATGAGGTGGTAGTCACTATTCATGTGATGAGGTGGCTATCTTTATTCATGTTGGTGATGTGGTAGTCACTATTCATGATGGTGAGGTGGAAGATATTGTTCATGCTAGTGAGGTGGAATGTGGGGTGAATTACTCCAATAAGGCACATGGGATGCATTTGAAAATTATTATGGATGGGTGTGGGATACATTCTATCTATGGGACTCCTTGATTGAGTGTTTTCTAAATTCATAAAGGTGATTGAAAATATTTTGACTCTTGTGCACATGTGAAGAGGAAGATAAAGACCACTATAATTTATTGATCATAAATGTGGAGTGGGACACCTTATTTCATGTAACATGGTGTTGGGCTCTTCAATTTAAAATTACTAAGCTTTCCACATGTGGAGACAATAATCATTATTGAGTACTATGTATTCATGATGTAGATTGGTGTGTTTTTTTGGCCCTTCATGAAGTTTCTCTCTCATCTATCTTATTTTCATGTATCTCTATTAAAGGATGTTAATAATTTTATATTTTTAAGTTTGTATTTTTAAGATTTGGACTAAAATATAAGCCTTTAGGCCTAGTGAGATGACACATGCAAGACTACTGACTATAAGGAAGGTTAAGAACTGAAGGGTTGATCACTAAGTGATACTTAACAATTTTTAAATACTAATATAACATATAATTCCATATATTAGTACATAAATTTTATTATCCCTTCAATTTCGGTATGTGCATCGAGTTGGGGAACAATTCTATGGAGATAACCAACAATGCATATGCATTATGGCTTCGGATACCTGATCCATAATGCATACATGTTTTTTTGTATATGGAATGTGTATGCATTCATTTTAATTATAGGAATACAAACATATATTAGGAATTCATACATTTTATAGAAATTTATACACATAATTAAAAAGAACATGTATGTGTTGCCTAAACATTAAAATAAAAAGATCTGAATTACTCATTTCACTTTTGCTCCTTGGAATTCATGTTTTGCTCCTTTACATTCATGTTTTTTCATTCATCTCATGTTTTTACCTCTAAATCACATGGAAATTGTTTATTTTTCTCTCACATTATCGAGATCAATGATACCACCATGAAAAAGAAGTAAGTTTTGTAGATTAAATCCATTTTTTAAATCTTTTGTGAATGTTTTGCACAGTTTGATTTGTTTTTTATCCAATAGGTCAGCATGCTCCACCTAACCCTCCACCTAATCCTCCACCTAACCCTCCACCCAACCCTCCTAACCCTCTATTTAACCCTCCTAACCCTCTGTGTAACCCTCTTATAGTTCCATTAGATCTCCTAGGTAGTTAGGAGGATATATCTACTCACATAGTTGAGAACAAAATTAAAATTGAGCAGATAATTAGGAGAATGAGGGAGCCCACTTAAAAAAACACCCACCACACCTATTTGGTTAATACCATAGAGTTAGTATTAGGTCAATATGACTCAATAAAAAATCAAATTGATAGATAAAACTCATATAGGGAAGCTTTATGGCTTACTATGCTGATAAATTATCAACATATGACATGAAGAATAAAGAAATAACAAATGAAAAAATTTGTGCCTTATTTATTGACCTAGCCACTAATTCAACATTTTCCATAATGACCAAATGTTTCCCAATCCATCAATGCCAACATAATTTGATTAAATCCAATTTTTGGGAGTGATGGTGGATGGTGTTTGACTATCTACCTTGTAATAACCATGAGGTCCCTTTGTACTTTTTGAGGAAACTCTATTATGAGTTTATCCTCAATTAAATTCCAAACTATTTTGACTATGGTGAGTTTTAGGGTCAAGGGAAAGGCTCCATGTAGGATCCACCAGGTGCATGTCATGAACCTAATCGACCTACAAGGATTCCTACCTAAAAGCCACTTCATTCAGAGATTCCCTTTGTGGTGAAAGAGGTTGTGGAGATGGACACTTTGTATTCACTTAATGTGCTTAATGATACACTCATTCATCATACGAGTGGTATTTTATAGATATATTCTCAAGATACTCCATATAGTGTCCATACCCTACCCACCCATGTAGATGTTGTGGTGATATATGCCCTAGACCTTCAGATGATGGTGGTGGTGCTTTGGGGGGCTTGGAGGATATGGTTTTGAATGATGACTTCCTGGTAAACATGTTTGGTTTGGATACATAGGGATTATTTACACAAATTAAAAAGGTAAAAATTAATTTACATATTTAAATTGAATAATATATATGTATTTTTGTGTTCCAAGAGGATACATTGCCTTTGACATCACAATTTCAATTTACTGATCTAGCTAGTGGGCTAACCACTAATACATCTATCCATGTCATTACGATACCATATAAATTTATAGAGGCAAAATTTCAAGTGAATGTTATATACTTTATATGTACATTTGTACACCTTAATTGAATAATTTGTAGATTTTGTGTAAGAAAATATAAATACCTAATATAATTTTGTTGGACATTTTATTATTTGATGTGTTAACATGGATTGGCATAGTATTAAAAACTCATCCTCCATCTCAAATTTGGTTATTTTATTTCAAAATTTTAACTATGTTTTAAATAACTAAAATAACAAGTTGAACATTTGCTTGATATCCCATTATATGTAGTTTCCATAGCGAGTCAATCCCAATTAGTAGGTTTGGATATATATATATATATATATATATATATATATATATATATATATATATATATATATATATATATATATATATATATATATATATATATATATATATATATATATATATATAATTCATTTGATAAAATTTGTTTGGTACAATATATTTTTATCAACCCCAATTGAGCATAACATGTATTTATCAATATGCACACCACTCTCTTTTAAGTAATGGAATTAAAGGCAGCCACTTAATTCCTTATTATCTGAATCACATTTAATAGTTCAATCTCTATGATCGATATGAAAAATGGTCATAGCTAGCAATTCAATTCCCATCAATTCCAATTGAGAGTAACAATTTCATCTCTATTTATAAAGTTATAAATTTATATGGCACAACCTCTTGATCCCATTGTACCTAGTCAATTCCAATTTTGAACTAGACTCTAAATATTTGTTTATAAAGAGAGACAAGTTAATCCCACTGGAAGATAAACCCTTAATCCTGATGGGGAATAGTGGGTTGATCTATCCCCATATCTATCTCACTCCCAAAATATTCATAATATTTATATTTAATTAGAATTTACTTGATCCCACTTTGCTGCTGTTATTACTTCTTGTGTTTTATAGGCTCTCAATAAAAAATAGTCAATTTGGATTGATAGGCACTCAATCCCAATTGGGGATAGTCATTTGATCCTAATTGATAAGAACTGGTATGCCCCTCTCTATTAGTGGAGCTATATAGATTAAGCCATTAGATCCCATTAATTTTTTGGGAGAGCATCGACTATAGAGTATAGCCTATATGTATATGACATACACCTTGCAACCATATACAATAGGGGACCTCAACCCCATATAGATATATGGGGTCAAGTAGTTTATTACCACCACCTACTCAGGGGATGCAAAGACCTACTATATCTATTTATGGGAGAGGTCCTATCTATATCCATCCACTTGAATCACTCGAGTGACATGTAAAATCTATAAGACTATAATACCTTTCATTAGGAAAGTCCCCCTAAAATAAATATCGAGTGTCGATAAGACTATATCACCCTTTATTGACCTTAACCTACTTTCACTATATACATATAAACCTTCCCTTACAAAAATTGATGGAAATATAAGGATAGATAGTTGACATAATGTCACCTATAGGGAAACCAAAATCACACACTCATAAAGAAGATTTTCCACTCACTCTTATCTCTATAATATTCAGTTATATTTTATGTATGTTTGTTTAGATTTTGAAGAGACGTATTTTATAAGGTTATAAACACTCTTAAATGTCTTGTATAGATGTCACCCATAAAATCAACCTATCACTCTTGATGTCCTGACCTGATTAAAATTTAGTTTACAAACTTCTCAACAAACACCTATATAGGTTACT
The DNA here is from genome assembly GCA_037957365.1 of Torreya grandis. Classification (NCBI taxonomy): domain Eukaryota; kingdom Viridiplantae; phylum Streptophyta; class Pinopsida; order Cupressales; family Taxaceae; genus Torreya; species Torreya grandis. The sequence goes on along the minus strand of JARHVA010000698.1, from coordinate 4,105,053 downwards.
TGTCTTATCACAATGATTATTTATAAAAGATTTTTTTATCACACCAATAGTCAATTGGACTAAAAAGTAATGAATGACTATAAGAAAAGTATTCAAAGTGTTAACATGATCAAAATTTCAAAACAAATCAACTTAGACACTAGAGATCATAGAACTATCTCAACTATACCAAGTCACTGCCTTAACACAATTAGGCCTAATGACCTTAATCAGGTCAAAATCCAAAATACACCTCAACAAATCTATACAAGAATCTAAACCAATTTATATAGGTGTATCAAGGATATTTCAAAACCTAGATTGAATTCAATTACTTAATTTCTCAAAATTCACTCATAAATCCTCCCTCGTTGTCTTGTCATTCTCCCTCAGGGAACTGACATTTCTTACCTTTAGTGTGATGTTACAAGTCACATGTTGCACATATCCACTTGTCACATTCATGATTCTTGTGAACTCATTATATTTTTTCATATATTATGCAAGACTAAGTCTGTTAGCAAATTTTTTAATAAATGAATTACCCAAGTTATTAACTATTAGGTTGTTTGTTCAGATGATGACTAGAGTGGACACTCCTCTATCATTGTGAGTTAAGACAGACTTTGGCATTACTTCTACAATGTCATATGCAAAGTCACTCATTAAGGTATGTATATTCACTTGTAATTATTAATTGTAATTTATTAATTTTTTTAATAGTTTTATTATATACTTGAGAAAATATAACTTATATGCATGAATGTGTTGTGTATGCAGGGCTATCATATAACATTTGATAGTCTGATTTAGATGAATACTATGGTAGCTCCTCATATTTATTCATAATTTGACACACCTGTTCATGTAGTTAAACTTATCACTGACCCATTTGAGAATCAAGGACAAATTGAAAAGGACCATGGGATTATGGTAAGTACATGTTTAAAATATTTTTTTATTATAGTTTATAATGAGTTTCTTAACTTGGTTTCATGTATACTTGTTAATTTTATAATAATTTTTGTATTTGAATAGGTTTATCTATAAGAGAGTTATGTGTGTAGTACCTAAAATCAAACCTTAGATCAATCCAAGACATTCAAGATATCTCCATCTAAAAGCAGGGTGAGTCTTCTTCAAAGAAGCCAAAGAGAAGGAGACTATTTGATGATTAGGATGTTGTAGATGACATACTTTTTTTATGCTTACATGTTAATGTACATATTTTTTGTATTGTACATACATATATGAAGTATTCACTAGACATTATATACTATATTGTTATACATGATGTAATTTTTTGTATGCCTATATGACAATACATGTATTATTGACATTTTATGCCTATATATGGCATTTGTACATGGCATTCTAATTTTGTACATGAATATTTAAAAAAAAAATGAGTTAAATATTGTTTGGGTCATTTGTGTTCAAATTATTATGAATGAATGGTTTTGAATTATTCTTAAGGATTACAAATGTTATGAGACTAAGAATAACTTGCTAGGATGATGTTGTAAATCAGATTGGTATGACAGAGCCTATAGTTAGAAACTTAACATTTCTTTTTCTTAAAAAGATTTGTTTATAAAAGAATTCAAATGAAATAATAATTAAGGGATGTTGAGCCTATATTTTCATTAATTAAATCCTATACTGGTGATTGAATCAGTCTTATATTGGTAGTTATTAGAAACCTACTCACTTATCTCGGTTCTTAGTCTTGAGCATGAAGTGGAATTAAGGGAAACAAACCCTTATAATAAATAAACAAAATAAGTGATTGAATTTGAATTATGTTTGTATGATAATGCAAATTTATGAAGGATAAGTCTAAAAAAACATCATTAGCTGGTTCTAAACCTAACTGATCACATTCCCTTGCTATGGTTTGATTTGAATCTTCTTTCACAAGCTAGCTCTTCTTTTGACTCTTCAGGATTAATAGCTTCTTACATCTAGTAATTATTCCTTATAATATTAGTAGCACATAATTGATATCATTTAAATATGTCCATACATTCACAACTCATCCTTTACCTCATTCCATTAATCTCATTCACAAACTTCCTCTCAATCTCTTCTAGTTTCTTACTAGGTACCTTCTTTGGGTCTCAAGGACCAAATCTTGGTCTATGTTTCAAGAGATCAACATATTATCACATATGGCCTTAGATGATCATATCATACCTGGTATAACCCATTTCAATTACTCAAACAATATTTGACTCTCATTCCACACCTTGTGGACACAATGTTCTCTCAAGGCTTGTAGCCTTTTTTATTTTATTTTAACTCATACAAAAAATTTATGATTTATCAAGATATTTTAAGGGAATTTATAGGTAACCTCTATCCATTTCCAGTTCTATGTCAAATTTAATATCCTAAATCCACCTCTAATTATCACTTCTTTTATTATCCTACCCTCATTTAGGCCTAATTAGCCCTATTCCAAACCCTTAGTTCTAGAATACGTACACATCATTACAATATCAAATTAAAACATTATGATTAACCATATACATTTATAGAGGAGAAATATTAAAAAAATTCATTAAATTCCCATGGTTAAATCTCTCGAAAATGCCCAAACCCTAATCTAGGGTTTCTCATGCCCTATATAGACTCAAGGGCCTAAACCATTCCATATCTTGAGAGCCAAAACATTCCAAAGGACAAAATTAATTCAATAGGTATAATTTTATCTTACCTAACTCATCCTATCATTTTAAATATATTATCAACCATTTATTCAATTGGTCTAGCTTGATTTGTGTTAGATTGTGCATTCCTTTGTAAATTGTACATGGTATATTTGAACTATGTCACATCAAAGGCATTCCAAACATCACTAATAGAATCATTTTTTTTTACTTTAAAATAATATTATAAATCAATATCATCATATTATTTTATCCTTTTGAACTTTCAAAATGCATACAACTCACCAATTGACTACAAACATGGGTCTTGATTAGACATGCTTGTGTCTTGTTTCATGAAATGATTCTTATCAGAGATGTTCACTAACTTCTAAGGGTTATGATCAACATTTCAACCCTATTATTCCATATAAATGATCATTTAATCAAAATTTATCTCATTCCTCCATAGTTTATTTATCTTCCTTAGCACCCTACAAATAGGGTTAGACTACATATACATGGTTTCATTATTCAAGGGACTATGTAATACCATTTTCAATATCTATATTATATCTCATTGTATTAATTTTTTATTGATCACTAATAACACGACCTAAATTACCTTTCAAAGAACATAATGCTCCACAGATACAAAGACTTCAAACCAAAGACCTTATTCAATTCACCTTCCTTGGCATAAGACAATACAAAGGGGACCAACTTGTGAAACATGGTATAGAATGAGTTATATTTATTTGAGTTTCATATATAATCAAAAGATATATATGTAAATTTTAACCACATAATAAATCAATTATTTCATTGATTTCTAAATAGATTTAGACTCAAGTTTTCAAATTTTGTTTTTGGGCTTATGTACCTAATTGACTCTCAATAGGTAAAAATAAAAATTTGACTCTTCCAAAATCTAATAACTACTTTCTCAAGGTCATTAAAACATAATAAAGGTGATCCAATATTTTTACCAAGCTATAACATTCAAAAGTAATGAAAACTTGCCTTTGACCTTTTGAAGCATTCTAAAAAAAAGAGCATCTACAGGTAGGTGAAAAATTATTAGAGTTCTTGGACACTTTTAGGATGATATGAGGTTAAAAAACCATTTTTATATCTTATTTACGTGATTCAACTTGTATTCTTCCCTTCAAATGATAAAAAATCCAACTTTTCTCTTTATGCCTTTAAGACTACTTGTGGGATTTTGAGCTTGCCTATGGGGTTTGCAAAGAGTTTGGAGTGTTAACACTCTTTAAAGGTATTTTAAAGGATAAAAACATCCTATTATTCTTTTAAAACACTTCCATATCTCAAAACTCATTTTTATATCGTAAACCTCTAGGAAACATGCCTGCACGAATGATGATTGTCATGAGACATGAAGGGGACTATGTATAAATACAGGGAAATTAAAATTTTTACATGACCTTAAAAATATTTTTAATAGGTATATTAGGTCATAATGAGTCTCACTACCAAATGTTTTTATTAGATCATGCATATTTTGGCCTGTAGGCCCATTTTTCCAAAAGCTAGTGACATGTTACCTACTTGGTCAAGTTTTAAAGTTGAGCCTCCTTCCATTTTTACTTGGTTTGAGCTAGAAAAATGTGAATTTTATTTTAATTTATTATTAACCTCCTTAAAATTATTACAACCTTCATTGGTTTGCCTTTACCCTAATGCAACCCTTCAATATGTCTTCCCATCTTCCTTAACTTCTATTGCTTGTCAACTTTCTTACTCTTGGATTCTTGAGTTATTCTTATCTACCCTTAGATTATACATGGATGTTAATCATCCAATCAAATCATACCATTTATCTTTAATTTAGTCTTTTAATCTATCTCACACTAGCTTCCAATAGACTTCAATGGCCAAATCTCTTCATGTTTGAACTAGGTCTCCTATAGGCATTCTTCATCTAGGATAATCTGTATTAGGATTCTCACACTTATTTTATGCAAATTAAAACTTTACGAAAATATCAAACACCAAATTCACTTCTCAACCTCACCATTCAGTATAACAACTAGTAGCCTTTGTAACTTATCCTTCAACCATAACAACTCCATGTCAATTTGGAAATTCATCTTCAAATAGGGTTCTTGACTATTTTTCAATAGAATTAACACACGATATATATTTGTGTCACCTTTAACACTATTTAATACAAAAACTATTTATCAATCATTCATTACAAACATATAAATTATTCTTCTTAATTTTGGTCTTGCCAAAGATCTTATCCAATGCTATGTTTTGCCTTCAAGGTTCTGCCTTCAAGGTTCCGACTCCAATCCTATCCTTCTATAGGTTTTTGGGATTAATAGCCTCATTCACTATATATCTATTATTTTTATCTTATAATCACTTCTTTATATCATTTATCTCTCTCATGACATTTAAATTCATTTCCAAATTCACACCATTCATTCCATTCTCAAACTTCCTCTCTTGCTTTCACTAGCTTCTTATTAGGCTATTCTTTTAGATATTAAATACCAAATCTTGGTATACGTCTCAATGGCTTAATATTTTTTATTGTTTGGTTTTATTTTAACCTATCACATTTTTCTTAACCTCTTCTAACTACTTAAACACACTTCAACCTTCAATGCCACATATAAGGCTCATAAGGACAATCCTAGGCTTCTAGCCTTTTTTGTGCATTTCCTCTTTCTTTGGTCAAACTAGGAACTATTTTAAATATGTAATCACATTTATAACCACCCTATATCTAATTTCAAGTGTGTGTCAAGTTTCATTCACTAAATCCACACTTAGAGCACACTTCCTTGTAACACATCTCTCTATTAGGCCTAATTAGCCCTTAAACACACCCACATGTATAAAAAGTATACTGTATGGCCCTATTTCAATATAAAAACTCTTGATTCACCTTTCTCACATTCAAATAGGTATGATTACAAATTTTTAGCATTTTTCCAGGTCAAAACTCCCTAAAACATCAAAACCCTAATCTAGGGTTTCTCTTCCTCTATATAGGACCAAGAGCTTATATAATTACATTTATTTAGTTTATAAAGGTTTCAAAGGACATAAAATCCACATCTAGGTATGTTTTCACCCCCTCTATCTATCCAAATTATTTATAAGCCTTGTTCAATCCATCCAATACTCAAACATAACAAAATGCAATGGACTATGTAGCTTTTTGGTTGATTATGTAGGGATTTAAAGGGGATATGTACTTTAAATACATTTTTTTATCTCACCTAAGTCATTATTATGACTGATATCCTCACCCTTGTGTCCATATTTCACCAACATACCAACCTATCAGGTGATTAGATCCACTCATCCATTTACTAGATAATATATGAATGAAAATATGGGTTTTAATGAACCTACATGATTTAAATAGTTTGATAATAATTACCAACCATTATAAGGTTTCAAAGACTCTACTCTTGATCTATCAACCTTTCCCCATGTTTATATTCTACCAAATCAATGACCAACCATGTGGTCTCAAATGAAACTCTTCATTACCTATAGGCATGCAATATATCCTAATTAGGCCTAGATGGCCTAATAGGCTCCTTGAATAATTTTAAAACCCAATTCTAATGGCACTAGCTTCTAGCCATGTGTGTATGGTTCACTTGGACTATTAGGCTTATTAGACCTTTCTGGCTTCTTAATGGCATAAAACTAGAAAAATAACGATGACAACATGATGAAAGGGGTGGATAAAATCTAGGACTATGTTCTTGGCCTCCCATCTGGCCTGGTTAAGAAACCCACCATGCATTTTGGGCTAAAGAATGCCCTTTTCAATACAAGAAAGATAATGGTTTTTAGCCTAACTTCAAGCTTGCATAAAACCAAAACTATAAATCATATGGATGAACTATAATATATTTAATTTTCATGGGAATTCCCTCTAATTAAACCTCAAATATAGTTTAAATCACCTCTTAGAGAAATCTATGGTAGAAGTTATAGTAACAGGTCCTAAAATGTAACTTTTTGTTAGTGAAGAGACAACTTGTTGACCTCCAAATGGCATTTTTGCCTCTAGGACCCACAAGTGAGAAAACATCACTTCAAGCACATATATATAGGAAAATTAAACATGATCTAATGATCATGACATATAATTCCACCCACAAGTGCATTTTCACTACTGTTCAGGTGCACGAAAACATTGATAATAAATGTTGTCAAAGTTGAAGCTATGATATGAGAACTCCACTTTTCATGATTTTTGGATAAAAATTGGTACTACCAACACATATAGATGGGTGGATAACATCCAATACCAGGTTATTTTCCTCCCATTTGTCTTGGTCGATAAACCCACCACCCATTCCAAGCTCAAGAATGCCCTTCCAAATATAAGAAAGATGCTAATTTTTAGCCTAAATTGAGGCATACATAAAACCAAAAACATAAGTCATAAGGAAGAATTATAATATCCTTCATGTTCATGGAAAATATATCTAATTACACCCTAAATCTAGTCTGGAGCACCTCTAAGTGAAATCTATGGTAGAAGTAGTAACAGGTCCTAAAATGCAACTTTTTAGTAGTGAAGAGACAACTTGTTGACCTCCAACTAGCATTTTTGCCTCCAAGACTTGTAGGTGAAAATCCATGACTTTTATCATGACCATATAGGAAAATTACATGTGTTTCAATGACTTTGACATCCATTTCCACCCTCAAGTGCATTTTCACTACTGTGTAGGAGCATGAAAACACTAACAATAAATGTTGTCAAAGATGAAGCTAATGTCCATGAACTCCATTTATGGTGTTTGTTAGTTGAAAATGGCACTACCAACACATTCATAGGGGTGGATAATGCCTAGGTCCACGCTCTTTTCCTTCCATTTGGCCTGATCAACAAACCCACCACCCATTCTAGGCTCAAGAATGCCCTTAATATAAGAAAGATGTTAATTTTTAGCCTAACTTCAGGCATTCATAAAACCAAAATTGTAAGTTATATGTATAAACCATAAGATCTTTCATGTGCATGGTAAATCCTTCTAATTTCACCTTGAATCTAGTTTTAATCACCTCTAAGATCAATCCATGGTAAAAGTTACAATAACGGGCCATAAAATGTAACTTTTTGCCAGTGAAAAAACAAGTTGTTGACCTCCAACTAGAATTTTTGCCTCCAAGACATGCAGGTGAAAATAAATCCTTTGAGAACACACACACACACACACACACACACACACACACACACACACACACACACAAGAAAATTCCATGTGATCCAATGACTGTGACATCCAATTTCACCCACAAGTGCATTTTAATTACTATTCAAGAGGATATAAACATAACAATAAATATTGTCAAAGTTGAATCTACAGTCCAAGAACTCCATTTCCAGTGTTTGTTAGCTAAACATTGCATTTCCAACATGTTTGGAGGGGTTGATAACATCGAGGACCATTTCTTGGCCTTGCATCTAACTTGTTTGATAAACCCATCACCCATTGCAGGCTCAAGAATGCCCTTCCCAATACAAGAAAGATGTTGATTTTTAGCCTAACTTGAGGCATGCATAAAAAAAAATCTAAGTCATATGGATGAATCATAAGATCCTTCCTATGCATGGGAAATCACTCTAATTTTACCCTAAATCTATTCTAAATCAACTCTAAGAGCAAACCATGAAAGAAGTTACAATAATGGGTTATAAAATGCAACTTTTTGGTAGTTAAGAGAGAAATTATTCTACCCTAAATCTATTATGCATGGGAAATCACTCTAATTTTACCCTAAATCTATTATGAATGGGAAATAACATAAGTATTAATATGCTCCCTCTTCATTGTCCTCATATGGAATAACTACAAAACATGGCCTGCATCACAAAAAAACATTTTTTAATGACACTATGAAGATAGATAATGAGAATAAATAGTATATAAAGATTAATCTTCTACCTAGCTGCATTAGATTAGATATATGGTCAAAGTCATGTGACAATGTCATATCTATAAGTTGCAATGCTAGTAGAACCTAATATGTGTTGATTGGAATTAGAGGTCTAGAAATCCAATCATCCACCCACTCTTGTGAATCACACTCATTCCAAATAGAGTCTACGCATTTAGAACAAAAGCATGCCAATATTCATGTATGCCTAGTCTAAAAACCTATATTTTAGCTATGAAATGAGTGGGGCTCACCTAAACCTGTTAGAGTCATACAATCCTCTTAGTTTGCCAAGTATTTTTCATCCATTAACCGAAAATATCTATGAACAGTAGAATTTAATTGAGAACCATGACATATGTTCTCATTCCACCATTCAACTATAGTTTTTTCATCAATCAAATTAGCTACATAATCAAATTTTAACTCCTCCCTTGTAACTACTCTTTTTACACATGCTCCAGCACTGTCATGTTTCCCTTTTCCATGGCCAATCTTAGTGAAACTCAAACTATGTTCTACACTAGTGGTAACATACATCTTGCTCAACCAATAAAACATATTTGCATTCTTGAATTGGGATCCATAATTGTCTAACTAAATGTAATGCTAATTGAAAGTAATGTTCCTCTGAGTCAACATCCATATAACTTCTCAAAATAACCTTACACATACTATGTACAATGTGATCAGTCACTACTGATATAAAAATGGTACTCCTTTAATATTTTTGATCTTTATCTATAATATTAGGTGTATGCATGAATGCTATATGCACAAATATGGAAACTTATGTTGAGTTGTAATACTACAATTGAACTTACTTTTTTGGTTTGAATGTTTAATTTTCAACAAAGTCGACTACTAAAATAATATAATTTCCCTGCTTAGCTTGAAATGTTCATCCAACCATTTATCCCTTTGTGTGTGCCTTGCATACTCATAAAAACATTTCTCCATGAATTTGACCATACATTTTGAAACATCTATCTCTTTTGTAACAAGATCAAATATTTTAGATTCTTTGCCATTTTTTACTTAATAAGTCACAAATTTGTATTTACTCAAACCGACTAATTCTTGTCCAATTTCACTTGTACACTCTTCATGGATATATATTTTTAATTTTGGAGATCCATCACAAATGATACAATTTCCATCCAAACATGATTTCTTATAAAAGAACTATCCATCTAGTCTTTCACAAAAATATATTTGGAGTAAATTTTTTGGCTGAATTTGGTGGAACTTCTTTGCCACACTCTTACAAAATGTTTTTAGTATGTAAATTACAATGAATATGGTGAAAAACATCATAGTGCATTGAAAATTTAACATTTTTCCTACAACAAATGGTGTGTGTGTGAATTATTTTTACATAAAAATGTTTGGCCATCTCAAAAAATATTTGACTAATAGCAATTTGTGGATGTTTTTCCAGAAACTTAGAGTACAATTATGTTTGAGTCATATCCAAGAAATGTTTTGGATGCAGTTCAAAATTACGAGAAGAAACTCTTATTTTCACTACATCTCTTATATTAGATAAAAATATTGTATTATATTTCCAAAATTGTACAAGTCTTTCAAAGCATAGGCTATAGCCTTGTCCTTTTGTGAAGTCTACTAAAGAATGTCTAGAGTTTTTTCATATTGGGTTCATTAAGTCTTTCACATCTCGTAATTTATTTCATTAATGTTTTTCTATTTATATCAAGTGTTCATCTTGTTTTTTAAATTAATCATTCTGAATCTATTTTAGAACTTATTGGATAATTTGTCATTATAATCTAGGTAGCATTACAATATTTATTGCATGATCTTAGGCCTACAATATGATATACATCATGTAGATTTTCAAAAATTTCATCATTTTCATCATCCATGTTAGATTTTATTAGTCCCAATGTGTAAATTTTAGGTCTCATCTTAACTAATTTCATTAATGAAACAAATAATTGACATCTTTTACTATCATAATCTAATCTATGAAAGAAACTATCCCAAATTTCTTGAGCTAGTCTTCTTGAATGGCAGTAAAAAAATTTAAACTTTGAAAGTGAATTTACAACATTATCTAATTTATTATTATAAATTTCATCATAATTCAATTCCTTGTCGTCTAAGGCATTTAGCTCAGCAGGGTTAGTGTTTATACCTTGTCTAGAATGAAATGCTTGCATTCATACCTTGTTCTGTTTATCTCAACTCTTATAATTTTTATATTGTTCTGTTCTTCAAATTCTTCCTCATCCTTGAATGCAAACAATATCTTATTTTGATAAAATCACCCAAAATAGTACTATAAAATGTGGGTTCCAAAAAAATAGTACAAAATGCATACATAAAATATGCAAAGTGCATAGGGAATGTCTGTGGGGACAATAATCTTGATTTTGGACAAAAATAGATGTTTAAAAGTAATTTTTTAAATCTATAATTCAAATAAAATGTATGCATTATATAAATGCATGTGTTTATATGATGCATATGTGTTTATATATCACACACACATTCCTTGAAGTATAGGCATATACTATAAAAATAAGCACAAAGGCTCATATTCAATGGATAAAATCCCCTATAATACTATAATATGATGTAATAAGACTGAATAAGACTACAATATGATGCATAAATCCATAATGTGATGCAATAAGACTATCAAATGTTTTAATAAGGCTATCATATGATGCAATAAGGCTCAATATGATGTAATAAGGTTCAACATAATGCAATTAGACTATCATACGATGTAATAAATCTCCAATATCATGTAATAAGGCTATCATATGATGAAATAAGGATCAATATGTTGAAATAAGTCTCAATATGATGCATAAATCCCCAATAGGACACATAAATCTCCAATACATGATGCAATAAGACTCTTGATAAGACTATGAAGCAATAAGACTATCATATGTTGAAATAAGGCTCAATATGTAAGATGAAATGACCTAATTTTTCCCAAAATCCCATTATAGGTCCTTAAAAAACTAGGTGAATAATGGGTTCACAAATTGACACTAATCACATTCATGAATTTATGCATTTGTGATGAAATTAGGGAACTCAGGGGTTGTGTTTGTTATAAAATTACTATTTAGGGTTAGGGGTTTAGTGTAATGGGTTTGTACATGTGTATATGTCATGAAATTAGGGTTTATATGAACTTTACATGATCAAGTGATAAAATAAGGTTTTATGATCAACATGTCACAAAATGTGAGCTAATATATCCCCTTTTAATCATATTGTAGACTCTAATTTAGTTTTGATGGGTTAAAATTGGGCACATTTGCATTTATGATTAAATTATGGTTAGTTAAGCCATACATGTTGGATAGATTATATAATCGATTGGGCTATAAATTTGGTTTAGGGACTCTATTTTACCCAAATCATGTCCCTAATTGCACCAATTAACTAATTCATTCAATTCATGATCTAGAATTGTAGTTAGTTTTTCCCAAATCATATATCATACTCTTATAGTTACATGAATAAGGGGTTCATATTTTTCTACCATGTTTATATATATATATATATATATATATATATATATATATATATATATATATATATATATATATATATATATATATATATATATATATATATATGATGACATTCGAGGGTTAATTTCATTCAAAATCACATCATCTATACAATTTAAAATAGGTTTACACATTTCTTATTTTGACCCTAATTATCCCTATAATTGAACCATGTTGTGCCACATGTGTACCTCATGCACCTAAAAGTGTTAAATCTTTCAGAGATACATCAAGTCTTGGAAGTTTTAGAGTTGAAAATGCCTTGGGAGGCCAAATCCAATTACATATCACCATGTGTACCTCATACATGCTCAAAAGTGTCTGAACTATTAGAGGTATCAGGCCTTAGAAGTGTTAAAGAGCTATCAAAGCCTTGTGAGGCCCAATCCAATTAGATGTCACCACATGTATCTTGTATACACATATAAGTGTTAAATATCTAACTATCAAGTCCTAAAAGCATCAAATTTGTCAGAGCCTCAGGATGCCAAATCCAATCAAATATTTCCATATATAGTTATACTACACTTGGAGAAGTGTTATAGTTGTTAGATACTTAAATACAATATATATGACAAAATCATTAGAGATGTTATCACCTTGGGAGTCCTAATCGAATTAGAGATTGCCACGTGTACTTTTGTACACCAAGTGGTTGATTTGAATAGATAAAAATGATAGGATGGGCCTAGCCCTATTGTGTCAAGTCATAAAAGTACTCAATTATCTCATTATTAAAATATTTACACTTAAAAAATGTGAACACATCTCAGATGCTATGAGGTCAAAACATAGGCATGTGCACGCTATGCACTCTCTACATTTGTTAGCTCACATGAGTGAAACTCATGATATTTTATACCTAGATAGGTCCCATCACCTCTAGACAATATAACTAAGGCCTATTCACAAATATCATACATACATATAAGCCAAAATTTTTTAAATATTGACATCGATCCCATGAACTCATGTCTAGTAAATAATTCACATGATGCGAGCCTCTGATAGGCTGGGCCTGGACCCATTATGTCAAGTCATCAAAATTAATCAATGATCCCATTAATAATAAGAAGAATTTGGAAAAATATGAACACATCTCAGATGCCATGAGTACAAAATCTAGGCTTGTGCATGCTACACTCTCTACATTTATTAGCTCACGTGAGTGGAACTCATGATCTTTGATACCCAAACAGGTCACATCACCTCCAACCAATACAACTAAGGCCTATTCATATATTTATCATACATACATATAAGAAAAAAAGTTTAAATATTAACATCGATCCCATCAATTCATGGACCTAGTAAATAATTCACATGATGTGAGCCTCTGACTTGCCGTTACTATACAAAATTTTTCATATAGAGCCCTTTAAGGTCCCATTTAAATTGAGATAGCACCAAAATTATCAATTTTCTATGTATATATTAAAATTATTTAGATACGTCTACCTTGAACTACTTCTAAATCTAAAAGTACATTAATATTAATTATTACGCATATGAGAGAACATAATTTAACAATGAAGTCCTCAACCTCAAATCCCAAGTTGAATCAAAATTTTTGAGATACTACTTTCTTGCAATCCACATCACAAGGTTTAAGTGCATTACAATGAAATATGAATAAGATGATTGAATATATATACAAAATATATAATCTTGAAACCTTTGATGAGTAGGTGCACATTGGTATTCAATTATGATCAACCATCTATATGAGGTGAGCAACATCATCCACATGAACAATTATTGAGTCCCTCTACTCAACATCATCCTTGAGGGGAAGTAGGTCTCAGATTAAGGGGACATTGTTACCTTTAATGTATCTTAAATAATCTCAATAGAGTTTAAACTAGGATAACTTATACATATGTCATACTTGGTCAATGTCATGTCTATGCCACCCTATATTTCTAAAGCATAGCCATCCCTTAATGGTTTATAATAAGGTCCATAGTGCATTAGATAGTTTCTAAGATATACATTCATCACTATAGGTACAACATCTTAAACCAACATCTCAAAACCACATCATCACCAATGGATACACGTGACCATTTAAAGTTTATTGAGATCAAAACCACATCTTATACAAAACAAAATGTGTACCCAACTTGACCAAAATATCAAAATATTTAAGAAAAATGTGTACCTTGTACCATCATCCTACTTTCCTATCTTAATATCCCAATCACATAGTAAGGTATAAAAATCTATAGTACTGATAAGCACCATGTATTATCTAGCTTATTTTTGAGCTTGCAATTGTTGCATCCATGGTGTGGCTAGGACTAGTCCCATATCAAAGACACAATATTGAGATGAGGTGGGAATGGATGGAGTGGTTTATGGTTACCCCATGTGTGATGGAGGGGTAGATGAAGGAGGTGCATGAAATGAAGGATTAATCATATTTTCACAAGAGATCTTAATTTTATGAAAATTTTTAACAATGCATTTGAATATATTAGGGGAATATTGAATAATTGTAACAATAGAAGAATCTTTTTAGACTTTAAATTGGGACCTCAAAATGCACCTATTGAATTATGTGCACTGAGTGACCTTGGATTAAACTTAAAGGACTTTATTCATCATAATTTATGAATGTTTTTGGGACAATCCAAGGCATGATTCATAGGTATTGGGCTCCATTAGATAGCATTATTGAAATATATATCCAAGAGATGCACTGTTACACCAAGGGCTCAATTCTTATTTCTACTTAAATAAGATTATGTATACTACATAGTCCAATTCAATATATTTTCCACTTAAACAAATTAGTTCAAAATTTATAAATAAAGGGGTCTGGTCAAACATATCAAAGAAATAACAAAAATGTAAGATAGGATTTTAGGCAAGTAGGATAATATCAGTAAGAAAAACAAAATTTAAGGGCAAGTAGGATTTTAAGCAAGTAAGATAGTAAGGTATATCCTTTCCCTACTAATAGAAACATGAAATTTGTTATTTTGGTGTTATTTCAAAACAACACATATGTGTTATATAATGCACACATGTTATATAAGGCATTATGAAATGCTTACATGTTATATAACATGTGCATGTTATTTGAATTTGAATTCAAAACCAAGCCTCTAGTATCGGAAATAACTTGGTTTTTGAGCCAAAGGCTTGTGACTATGTATTTACAATAGAGATCAAGAGTTTTGATAAAAACCAATAAATTTCAACTTTAATATCCAAATATACTACAGATTTCAACATAAAAATTCAAAAAAATATTACTGTCACAATAAACATGCTATCCTCTTTCCAAAGATACAATTTTTTATATTTTTTAGGCTATTTGAAGGGTTCAAACTGTATTTATTTATAACTACACCTTTTTTAGTTAACTACATGCCACACATACACATGCCTATTCATGTTTATGTAATTTTTTTCCCATTGATCCAAATGTAAAATAAATTATATGGTAACAAACTAGGCCTAATTCTACACACATTCCAAATAAACAATTTTTTTGAGGTAGTTGGCAGGGGGGCACATGGCTGGTTATCCATTTTTTCCCCATTTTCAGGATCTACTTAATTACAAAATTAATAAAAAATATAAAAAAAATTATAACACATTATAAGATCTTATCTAAATATTCAGCAAAGGGTTTCAAACAATATCTAATGATGCTAAAAAAATGGTGGGCTGCATGGCCATATATCTACTATGTTTGACCTATTTATACTTAACTATTTCTCAAAAAAAAAAGTTTTTTGGAAACTAAACATGAAATGCTACAATTCATGTTTTTATACCATCTTCAAATTTTGAGTGTAGCCATATCAAATTATCTATAGAAGTTCAAATTTTTGAAATTTTAAAAAACTCATGTCCATGGGTAGGCCCTTTTTTGTCTGCCAAATGTTTGCACTTACCCATTTAGTAATTCATAAGGATGAAAATATTATTTTAAAGGAAATATATGCATATTATGGTCTGTACAACACAACTTGCTTTGCCTAAACCCTATGTGGATTTATCATCTATGTCTAATTTGAAATCAATAGCATGTTATAAGTGTAATTAGTGCATATAATATGAACATGAATAACTCAATTTTTTCAAAGAAAAGAGAGCAAGGAAGGATTATAAATGTGTGTTGATGCAATAATGTTTCCCTTTGATAATTTGCTTGGGTAGTCCTGATTCATAGTTGAATCATTGGTGAGAAGTTCACAACTAAACCTTGGAGACATGAATAGAGGAATCATAGAGTGATCATGCCCCTAATCTGGTATAAGGGTGAGTTTTTCCATGTCCATAGAGAGCTCAGAATCTTAATCACATAACTCTAGTGAATCATAATCTATCTATCTTGCATGAGTCAAATATTGTAACCAAATCAAATCATAATAATAGAAAATGATTTTGAGTTCATCTAGGGTATTGAATCATGAGCCCATTAATCAAATAAGTCAACTGATACAATAAATAAAATATCAAATGTTACACCTTAGTAGGGTAATTGCATGAATACTATGTATAATTTAAAAATGTATCTATGATTTTTTACATTTTCATGGAATATGCACCTCAAATGTGTCTCAAACTAGAGTATACATATATCAAAATGTAACATATTATCTATAAACTGTGTAATATGTATCACAAATTTAAAAAACGTTGTCCAAAATTTGTGCCAAATATATAGAGTTTTATCCCAAGTGTATATCTGAATCATGTAAATTGAATCAAATTATGCCATTTTTTTCAACTATATGTTTATGGAATTATGTCTCTATGACATTTCCCCATTGATATGGCTCTCCTTTTTAGGTGAGGGGAATGAAAACATGATATATTATAGATATCAAAAGAATAAGACAACTATGTTTCATATATGTGAATCATGTAGGAAAGAAAGCATATAGTAGTATCATGTCAAAGCAAATATACCAATAAAACTTAAAATATGAATACATAAGAATCCCTAAGATACATGATGTGGATCATGAAAACTTCTAAATGTAACAATCTCATCTAACAATTAAATATACAATCAAGATCACTAAAATATCATGTAAAGAGTGGTTTAATGAGACTAAAAATAAGGGGCATGTTCAAATGTTTCACACTCAAGGGGAGCACAGATGAAAATGTATACACAC
Source organism: Torreya grandis (assembly GCA_037957365.1). Lineage (NCBI taxonomy): Eukaryota > Viridiplantae > Streptophyta > Pinopsida > Cupressales > Taxaceae > Torreya > Torreya grandis. Next base: position 4,087,773 of record JARHVA010000698.1, on the reverse strand, counting down.
CAAATAAATAAGCCATAATGAGGGAACCATAGACAAAGACCAAAAAACATGTTCAAATTTTCTACAAGTAAGATAAAGAAGTATAGTCAAGTAAGCCTTGTTTAGAGATAAAATAAATGAAATAGAATCAACTAGCACAATTACATCATACTAGTCCTTCCATACATATGTTATCAAAATGTCATTAGAATAGAATATCAATTACACTATGTAAGATAGAAACATGAGTATAGGGATGCATAAATATCAATATATACTCTCAATGTGGTAATGAGAATGATCATAAAATAATAAAACTTGTTTCAATCATGATCATATAAAATCAAGGTTCCCCCAGAGTAGTGTGTCACAAAGGAATATGAAAGATTTAACATCTATAGGCTCATGTATCATGGATCTAATTTATGCCTATATCACACTCAAGTACCTATGAAACATATGTGTGTATGGAAATAATATGTCATCTAATAACATAAAGTAAAAATCATATCCAGAATCTAGTAATCATTGAAATGCTAATTTTTTTTGTATTTTTTATTTATTTGAACGTATTTATATTTTATTATTATTTTTTTAAATTTTTTTGTTCTTTTGTTTTGCATTTTTTTAACATTGTTGGAAAGAGGGTACTATCCAATGATCTAATCTAATAGATGCTCATAGGGTTCTCTACACTTTGAATATGGTAAAGTAAACTTGTCATGCTATCAAAGATCACTTATATGTGCCAAATATCAAAATATAGAATCAATAATACACTATGTATGCCTCATATGACTCTATGGTCCTGAGGTAGTAGTAAAATGTGTATTGGTTCATGGATCCCATTTTCTAATGATATGTGATTTCCTTGGTGTAATATTGGGTATTTTTACCAATTTTGAAACTTGGTGCTTTATTGTTAATAATGTGCTAGGTCATGGAGGTGTAAATGAGGATCTCTAGGAGTCCATGTTATATCTTTGATGTAATGGCCTCTCAAGTATTAGTCATAAAGGAAAGGGGATTGCCTATCACTTACCATTTCATGCATGATTAACCTTATTAAATTTTAGAATTAGTTATCATGGAGAAAATTTTACCTATTATAAAGGAAATTCCTCAAACAATAATTATCTTGTTGGTATGAAAATACTTAAGACACCCATGCACTGTGGAAGGTACCACGTGGAGCTTATGAATCAAAGGTCATCCCAATAACATATCAAACAATCCCATATGTGTTATAACTTAATACTATATGGTCACACGTGTTAGACCAACCTATAAATTTAAAACAATCTCTATGACCTTGAAATTATTTATATCAAACCCATTACATGGTTTTGCCTTTTGTTATGGGTGATGTATGTTATATTATAGTGACACTCAACAACCTTGGAATCACTTATATTGAACCCATCATGGTTTGATATTATTTTGGATTATTGCATTGGGTACTTCTCCCCATTCATGAGATTTGAAGCATCCATATTTATAGCTCAAGGGATTGATTAGTTATTAAAAAATTTAGACTTGATCACTTTCAATTCAAAAATGGTTTAACATAAGGAATCATCTCTTTAAGTGCTTCAATGTGGGGGCATATTTGTCCAATGATTTAATATGGAAACATCATCTTTTACAAGTTACAAAGAAATGTGGTTTCATCTCCCAACATGTGTACTCCTTTGTTTCTCTCCTTTCAATTTTAAATTTCCAATTTTAGATTTTTCAAATTTCAAATATGGACATTAACTATTTCAAGTGTTGTTGCAGCATTTGGTATATTGAGTGTCATACACAATTAAAGTTTTCTCTTAAAATACAAAGTGTGTTGTACACAATCAAGTATATGTTTATTCTTTACTCTAGAAATTTCATTACTTTAAGAAAAGGGGGTGGGGATGGGGAAATGTAGATACCTAAATCAAGTCATAGCTACTTGAGAATGTTAGCTCTTGATATATATTAAACCAATTAAATTAAAATAAAATATATGACACCTATGTTATATTTCTCTAACCATTTATCTATATGAGGGATTGAACTCCCTATTTTCCATCTCTACTCATAGGAATTCCCAAGTCACTACTCAAATTGATTCAAGCATTAGGAAAAATGTTCTTATTTTTAAGAACATGTCTACATTATGTATACATTTCCATTTTCATGTAACTTTCCACTTAGTGTGACCTTGTCCCTACACCATTTAATGACTAGTTTAAAAAATTAAAGTTATCATATGAGTCATCTTGCATGTTTCACAAGTCACCTAAAAAAATTAATAAATTGGACTCCTATAAATATAAATCAAAGGTCATTCAGTACTATACTAGATCTCATAGATATTGGCACTTATAAATTTCCATACACTAAAAAAATATGCCCTATTCTTCCCAAATTTAATATCAATCACTAGGAAGAGTCGCAAGTAAAGTCAAGAGAAAAAAATGTCAAGTATCAAAGCCAAATTAATATCTACATACATATAGTGAAGTATCAAAGTTGGACAATCACACTAGGTGGGTGAACTACATGTGGCTTGATTCCATCCCCAGAGTATCTAGTTTTGTAGGCAATAGTCAGTCATCAATGGGAGTGATTGGGGTCAACTCAAATCATTACAATTTTCCTTCATTTTATAGGTTTATAAATCTCATTAGTACACCTAGGATTTTCAAGGTAAGGAGAAGGAAAAAATAGGTTTATATCTAGAATTAATAGAATCAAAATATCTCAACCCTCTTAGAAGACACAAGCACATGTGGTAGAGTAATTATAGTTTTTTATATTTTCATAGTAGACAAATCTATAGTTAATAGACAAGGCCACATGAAGAAATTGTCCATGGAATGTGCACTTGTCCAAATATAGCCTCGACTCTAGGCTATATTAGCATACTCCAAGACTTGAGCTATCAGATGCCTATTTTATCTTGTTTTCATTAGTATACACCTAATAAAATCAATAAGAAACAAACAAAGGTTAATATCCTATTATTGGTTATACTTATTAGATTTAACATATGTTGCCTATCAATCAATTTAGCCTTTACGTTCATATTTATCCTTGTATTTAATATATTACAATCTAAATTATCTTTTAATATTTTATACCTATTGAATACTATTAAATTAAAAACAAGTTATAGCATCAAGTAATAAGTCACTATTTGAAGCATTTTTGGGTTATTTTCCATTGAATCCTCCTAATGTTTAATTAAAAAAATAGGTATGGCTAGAGAGGTAATATTCAAAGTTGATAGGAACAAAAAATGATTCATAAATTAGAAAAAACCATCTCAATGTGAAATTTTACTTATAGAAGTTTCAAACTAAGTACATGGCTAGGCATAACCATGACCAACTTCACAAGGAACTTAAACTCAATGTGGGTGACTAGGTATGACTATACAAGAACAAGGAAAGACTTCAAAGACAATCTAGGATGTTTAAGTGACTATGGTATTATACAGTTTCCATCTTGGATTATATTCATTAAAATTATTTAAATATTGATTTACCTATATTCATGATAATGTAATCAATTTTAAATTGTGAAAATTTGCACTTGTATGATTTATTCATGCTAGATAATGAAGAAGAAGGTAAATCGATATCCTACATAGAAGACATGGTTTTTAACCCACAAAGGAAGTTGGAGGTTGATGTAGTGCTATAGTGGAAAGTTAGGGGAACTCACAATGAACCACAAACATCTTCACAAGTTGGAATAAAAGGGAAGATTCCAAGGAAAGAAAAAAATACTAAAAATAGAATGTGGAAGAGTTGTTTTCACATATTATATTCCCCCAATTAAAATTAATTGTGAGGCTAAAATCCTCTTAGTGAGGGAGGTATGATCCCTATGAACTTGGAAAAGCATCCAAATCATTAGACAAGAAGATTAAAATCCAGTTTCAAACATTTGTAAAGCTCTAGTTATAGAGTTCATCCCTAGTGGCTAAACTATCATTTAATGTAGGAGATGGTTACATAACAATCGGTTTCACCCATGGTGATTTTACATGTATAATAAAATCATAAACAATGTCTTTTAAATTTATAAGATGGTTTGAGATCCTTTAGTGCATGTAAGGGCATCTCCATGAATTAGACGCAGATGACACACATGCAAATCAAACATCAGTGATAAAATTAAGTGATCAGTTATATATTTGAAGGATTCTAAAAATAAATATTGAGGAAAGTGGAGTGGGAATGATAGCCGAGTGCCATACATTTTCTATAATATCTTTGTAATCAGTCTATGGCCACAAGAAGATAGGAAGAAGAGCATTTCCCCCTTCCACTAGTGTTTCCCTATGCATTATGGAGTTTTCTAGAAAGAAAATATTTGTGTCTTATGTATCCATGTTATGAATTCTACTCATGTTTCTTGCATTCATGTTTTACTCTGAAAGTTCAATTTTATACTTCTAATGACACCTGACACTAAATTCTAAGTCATTTAATCAATTGAACTTTTAGTTTGAATTAAATTCAAAATAGAATATGTTATAACCATGTGAAATCTAACATTTTTTTACTTAGAGAGTTTAGATCGATTGGATCAATTTTTTTTTACTTAAGAGAGTTTAAATCAATTGAACCTTAATGTAAACTATAACATTTTTTTAACTTGAGAGTTTAGATCAATTGGACTCTAATGTGAACTATAATAAATTTTTTAGTTGAGAGTTTAGATCAATTAGACTCTAATGTAAACTTTAACAATTTTTTTACTTTTGAATTTAGATCAATTTGACTTTAATGTGCAAGATTTTGTTATTTGTTTCATGCATACTAATTAACTTGAGTGTTTAGATGAATTGGACCTTAATATGAACTATAACAATTTTTTACTTGAGAGTTTAGATCAATTTGACCTTAATGTGCAATATCTTGTTATTTGTTTCATAGATACTAATTAACTTGAGAGTCAGATCACTTAAACCGAAATGTGAACTATAATAATTTTTTTAGTTGAGAGTTAGATCAATTAAACCCCAATGTGCTAGATCTTGTTATTTGCTTCATGGGTGCTAATTAATAATATCTCAAAATTCCGTTCGGCTGGCTGATGGACTATTTTTTGTTGTCCTTTGAGGTGGATATAGCTCTTTTAGTGTCAAGGTGGTTGTAAGTTTTCTGGCGTATAATATTCTCTTTTAGCTTATTGTATATCACTTCCTTTAGGAGTACACCGCGCATGCTTTAAATATTCTTCAATTTAGTACAAGTTAAGAATAGACGAAAACAAAATTTGCCATGCCCGTATTGTTTGCTTCATTAGGTACCAATTGTGGTGGGTGCATATTGAATATTGTAATTGCAAACGTGAAAAATGAACGAACTGAATGATCACGTAACCATGTAATAATTAAATATTGATTATCGGAAACTAGTGCTTGCTGTACGCGGATTTTTGTCACGGATTTCGCATCTTTCGTGGTATTTTTGCCATTGAATCATTGTAGCTTTTGTTATGCTTAAAACAGCGTCGGAAGATATTTTAGCCTTGTTTGCGAGAGCGTAGAGATGGATGTACTGAATAAATCCTACCCATTTCATTATTTTACGATTCTGCGATGAACTAGATAGATCTGTAAGTCCTTAATGTTCAATTGATTGGTTTTATGTTGTCAGAAAACTACAGATTTTGAGTATTGTCATCGAATTTTTTTCTTATACTCCATCTTACAGATCTTCGATTATGGTTTTTTAATGTAAAGCATATTTGTGGTTAGGATCGTCGAGGACCATATCCCGTCCTCCCCGACCCAAAAAAGTGAATTTTTGTGTTTGACGAATATATGTCAGAATCCGGCAGATCAGATGTAAACATTATTTCCATCTCCTTATTATAATATACACTGTGCTACAAAAGCGACCAAATCTCTGCTACTTTAAGTCTTCCATTCTTCAATCGTGCTTCACATCCTTATATAAATTAAGACTTACCATATGGTATCGACTAATTTATGTTTTATGCCTACTTTAGGCTATTTTATAAATTTATAGAGGATCCTGACCGGCTTTTACAAAAGTTATTGTGTTACGCAGGGAAGACTTCCAGTATCAGATCAGGTCCCGAAAGCCATTGGCAACTTTGATAATCTAGAGAAACAGATTAATTTGCTTATCAAGTGAATAAAAAGGTCATAAAAATGTCAGCTATATCTGATCGTAAAGAGTTGTCTAATGGTGGATCGGATCCTCTCCCATCAGTTAAAATAATCCCTCTTGGTACAGGTATTGAGATCTCAATAAACACATTAAAACATGAAGTTTTATTGTCTGATATTCTACTTGTACTGGAAAATAGTGCCTGTGAAGTAGTTAGCGCCACTACTTTAACTACGGAGGACAAAGTCTCTCACTCCATCTATGCCAAGGTATTAGTGTGAATATTTTCCTCTAATATTTTTGAACTTAAGTTAGAAAGAATTAGCATTTTTGAAATGTCTTAGCAGGAAGAGAATTGAGTGTATGACAACTTGGGCTTTATGAAAATTTTGAATATTTCGAACAAATACTAAGATTTGCGATGTTTTAGCATTGCAGATTTCAGATCTTGAACATTTTGACAAGACAATTCTTCATCAGAACCTCTTGCGTGTGATCCGGCCAAAAGTCAGTCATTCTTAGGTAATGGTATATTTTTGCTAGCCTGCGTCGTTATATTATTTTGATAAACAACAATATTGTCGTAAAAAATGTACAGGCTGATGATGGTGTGTTTTGGATTTTACGTTATCTATAGGGTATCAAATGAATTGGAATTTCTGTTAACCAATACTATCTTAGCCCTATTAATAGTTGTAGGGTGTTTATTGCTCTTAAAAAGTATACCATTGCTCTGGAATGTGTTATTTCCTCTTAATATAAAAATATGATTCAGGGACCATAAATTTTTGTGGCCACGTTTAATATTGATAAGTGCAATACGAGCTCAATTGAGTTAATTTTATTGTAATTTAGATGTTCACACTGATAGAACTGACCGTAACCAGCAAGCGCAAACATGTTCATTGCCTACCTAACGTCAAATTTTACCATTGGAAAATGCTAAACATTCAGATCTTAAGATTTGATCCCCCTCACTGTTTATTTTTTACCGGAGCACCCTGACTGTTCTGCCTGCGCACGGGATACGTAATACTATTGATGCAGGTTTTATATATTAAATAACAAGCTGACAGCTGCCCGAATATTTTTGTACTTTTCTATTCCGCAGAGTCCGGCAGCGTTTGTGCTTGCTCGTTGATTATAGCACTGAAAAGGACTTGTATCATTTTTCATATAGCACTGAAATGATGTCTTTACCTCATGCAATATTTCAAGCTGTTCAACAAATCAAGCCAACTAGCACTTATGGCCTTTCATACGGTTGGAAATATTAATCAAAATATTGCGTAGGAGTAGAAGTAAAGATTTTTTACTTCCAAAAGACATATAAAATCATACCTTCAGTTGTAGAGCTTAGCTTTATGTTTTAATAGATTTAAATGATCGGACCATTTGATTTATTTATAGACCAACTTTCCTACGAAAACATATAACATTATTATAGAATTTGTACCGTGCACTCGTTAAATTATTTTTATTGTGTTTTAATTCGGGATTTTATATTAAACATGCAGCTTTGAAAACCTGCATACGAATGCCGTTATACCACTATTTCCTGCTGTCCGGCAGGCTTACTAGGAATCAACATGTAACTTCTCAGCCCTAGCCAAACGTCCCACCACCGCCTTGTATTTTTGGCTGCTTACTTAGGGGAGAGGAACCAATAGTTGGGCAAGTACCAATATTGGAGAGAGTATTTGGGAGAACAAGATTTAACAATTGTTTAGATTTAATTGAAAAGTAGGTGTACAATTTATGTATGATTGTACAATTTTGATCAAATAGTATTATAAAATAGTTAATCTTATGTATAAGTTAATGCACAAGTCTTCGTTGTACTTATTTTTTAATGTGCTACAAATTTTATATTTTGAATCAATTCAAAACTTGACTTTCTCTCCATTTAAACATGCCAAATGAAAAATGTGACTTCCCTTCCACTTAAACTTTCAAATGGACATTGTCATACATCAATTGATGTCCATACAACATACTTATTAAGTGGCCAAGTTACAATGCACGAGTATTGGTGCCTCTCGCCTATGTGCATAATTTCTTGATTTATTTTTTTGGCATTACATACACAGTAATATCATTTTTTTGACGTCAGTATGTACATAAAACCCAAAATAATTGAAATTAATAGAAACTATCAAAATTAATATTGTTGACTTGTGAATATGATCATCCCATTTCTTTGAAAAAAAATCAGTGCAATGTTGAAAGTGTACTAGATAAAATTGACCAGATGCCAATTTCGTACTCGCAAATCTTAAATCTATACGTACAAGTTTTTATTATATATAATTGTCTACTTAGTCCAAATGTTGAAGTCAAACTATTCTACCTTGACATTTGATTAACTTTTTTGATTCCTAGCATATGTTGTTTTTTTGCTCTTTCACTCTATGACCTAATCCACCACAAACATGCTAGAGGAATATAAAAAGTAAAGGATAAAATGGGTTAGACAAGCTCTTTAGGAATTTCAAATATATTGCATGTTTAGAATAAGATCCAATGTAGTTCTAGTACATGTGAATGAATTTTGAACCTAAGTGCAAGAAAAGGCTTAACCTCATCTACTAGATAATAAAACAAAACTACATTCACTTGTTTAGTCCTTCTTTTGAGACAAGTTATAGATTAAAAAATATAGTATATGGTAGACTTGAATTTTGTTCTTTATTTCTAGATACTTCTTATTGAAATGCATCTAGGAGGGTTTATATATATAAGATTCTCTTATAGAAAATAGGGATATATTAGTGTATAATCGTACACAATAAAATAGAAGGAAGATAACATAATAGGGATAATCAAGAAGAAGAACGGATAATAGGAAAATGATCCCAAAAATCAAAACCAAGCAATCAACTCCTCACCAATTATGTACGAGATACAACGAGTGAACCAGTGATTACATCCTTGAAACAAAAATATTATAAAAAGAGAGATGAGTGGATTACTAAGACCATAAAACATATAAGAGAGTGATAACAAATGAAGGAAGTGATAATAAGGTCACATAAACAATAAATGGTCAGAAAAAATTATTTTATTATAGTTTTGAATTAATTAGGACATTAACTCTAATTAAGATAAAATAAATTAAAGGGTATAAAATTTTATAAATGACTTGTAACCAACATAATGAAAGTGAATTTCTGAAATGAACAAAATTGAATGAATGAAAGAAGATAACTATGAAAACAACAAAGTAGATAAGAATACTTTGCTGATTACTTACATGTTAGGTTGAATATGAGTGATAGAATGATGTTGGAAATGATCAACTTATAACTAGTTATGTGCATGCAACTGGAACAATAACTATCATTATTCTAGATCAACATTGACTAGAAATAGTTAGGATCAATTATGGTTCTTGACCTCTGTGGGTCGATCTTCACCTACATGGAAAAATATAAAACTAATGGTACAATCACCTACACCTTCTTGAAACATGATGTTATGTGGAATTTAAACCATAGGATATGTACATATGACCTATGAATGATCTCTTGAAGGTTGAAACCCCACTAGGGTTTGTCATAGCTAAAAACCTATAAAAAGTGGGGTGAGGGTGTGTGTAGGGAATTTAATGACCTAAGATTACTCCAATCACCCTTGTGATGATTTTATGATACCTATGTAAGCATCCTGAGATGGATTGAATACTTGTTAATGATTTTGATTGAACTAGATATAATAGGATTGTGACTTGGCTAAAAGTTGGTTGAAGTGAATAAAATCAGATTTTAAGAAAATAGGAAAAATTTGCGTAGAGTGAAATAGTATAAATGTGCATGAATAGTAAAATTAGAAAGTTGGAGAATAAGTGGATTAGATTTGCATTTATGTCAATCTAAATGCCTAAAACCTCATACTATTTATCCTAAATATACATATCAACATGTAACGAAGTGTTTAAATTTGAAAAAATATTTGTTACTAGTTAAAGGGCAAGATTTACTCCTAAAGGTCAAGATCAACTTATAATCTTGACCTGTGTGGGTCAATTTTGACCTAGAAAAAGTAACATTTGGTCTTTAGAATTTGAAATATTCTTACAAATGCTTACAATGGTTTTCATAAACTAATAATATTTATATAGGTGTAAAATATAAAGTTAAAATGGATGGGACCATACAAGTACTTAGCATAGAGCGAGGAGGAAAAATATTATCTATTTAAGGGCTCAGTTTAGGTAAGGTAAATGTGGGTCAAAGTTGACATTATTAAGTATTCATGACCAAATTTGAGTATCTACATTTCCCCCTTCTTTAGTATATAAATGAAATTATTAGAGTAAAAGTAAAGATATAACTTAATTTGTAAACCACACTTTGCCTTTGGGAGGAAGATTATAAAATGCAAGACACTTCATAACAAATCTTGAAATGAAATGAAGGTAATCAATGTCTATATGTAAAATTTAATATTGAAATGTAATATGAATTTGAAAATTTTAAGGAACAAGGAAGGAGTACACTTATATGTGTGAAACTAATGTTACTCTTGTAAGTTTTCTTGAAGAGGATTTTTCATCGAATAATTGGGTAATCAATACTTCCCATGAAGCACTTATAGGGATTGATTCCTTTGTTGAACCATGGCTAATCAAGGGTAATCAACACCCAATTTTAAGTGAACATGTATTGAAAATAAAACCCATTGTGGTACATACAAAATTAAATTATGTTGTTTATCTTCATGAGCTAATAATGCAGATGGGTTAGAATCCATAATGGATTCACAAGCTGTAATGATGAATGGTGTTAAATATTTAATATGAATTATGTACATACTAAATCAAACACTTTATATGGTATATAAATAATGTTGTCACTTTATTACTTAATTCCTGAGATAATTTTAATATAATTTTAAAATTTAAAATTATCATATAAGAAGGGAAGGGTATCCATGCAGTTATCATGAATTTATACTTAGCATGAAATTTTGTGCATGAATTAGTACCATGCCCCCATGTGATACATGTAAAATATGTAAATATATGTAGATGTATAAATATATGTAAATGTAAACTTTATGATTTATGTTTGAAGCTTGTGTGCATATGCCTGGGCGTATACACCCAAAATGTATGAATATGTGATATGTTGTTATAATGTGATTGAATATGTATGGAACATTCCCCCATAATCTATATGAAAAACTAAATTTTAATCCATTCTAAATTCTAATAAACTGTATGGGTAGATGCAAAAATTTGGGGGAAAAAAGGATGACATAATGAAAAACATACAACTTCTTTTCCAAAGGGCATATGCCCTTTTAAAATGGGAGTATGGCTTCTTTTTTAATAAAAAACTATAGCAAATTTGATCTAGGTTGGTTATAAAATTAAAGGGCATAGCCTTTTTCCATAATGGGCATATGCCCTTTGGAATAAATTTTAGAGGGAAGGTTGTAAATTTTTAATGAATATGTGTATGCCTTTTGGTAAATGGCATATGCACTTTGTAGTAGAAAGGGAGTATGCCCTTTAGCAAATGGCACATGTATTTTGAGTTATAATATTATTTGTGTTGTATTTGGTTAGTTTGAGTTGTATATGTTTAGTAAAATAGTACTCCCTTTAGCAAAGGGTGTACACCCTTTGATTTAAAATATGTTTTGTGTTGTAATTGGTTAGCTTGAGTGAGTTATATATATTTATTAAAATATAGAAAATGGTGTACACCCTTCGAGTTATATTTGGTTAGTTTGAGTGAGTTATATAGAATTAGTAAAATAAATGTAATTTATATTTAGTAAATATACGTTCATATTTAAATTATATTACATTTTATATTCATATACTTTAAATTTATTTTACCAAATATAAAAAATTATGCCCACTCTAAGTCTTCTAAAACTGATTCCAGAGATGTAGGAGTTACTATTTATAAGTTGATTTTTCAAAATCCATTATGGTTAATACTTTGTTTTCAAAATTTTAGGGTTGAAAATTGACTAAAATATTGGAATATTTAACCTCTATTCAAAATTTTAGGGTTGAAAATTGACTAAAATATTGGGATTATTAACCTCTAAGCCCAAGTATGAATGTCATTGGTCATGATAGAGATAAGGATCCATATATATAGATAGTGGCTTAGGTATGGATTGGTTGAGATAGACATAGGGCCATTGCTAACACATGTGTAACATCTATATAATATGAAGGGATGGAAAATGCACAGATGCATTAACCTATCTTGATTGATATATTAACACCTTAACAAAAACTTAGATCATTATTCTCATATTGTATTCATTGTCTAGGTTATAATATTAACACCATTATAGGTGGTGATATTCCAAAACTAGGGCCCTATCATAGTATGATTATGCCATGGTCCCCAATATATGAAAGCAAGAGGTGACATAGGAATGTCCCCCTTTCCATATTTATATGGGGGTCAAAATTATGAAGGCCATATCTCAATCATTACTTACCTAATAATTCAAGGGAATTTTTACTTACCTGTCTCATCTATGCCAAGGAGTAAGGCAAAGAAATCTTGTGTTACTAATATCTAGCTTTAATTCACCTAACAACATTTCAAGGGAATATTTCATTCTTGATAGATATAATGTGAGTAAGGTATATATTTTAAAAGGAATCTTGATTTCCTAATATCTGTATTTGTTTTGCTTGTGATTAAGGTATATCTATGAAGGGAACATTATTTTGGATAGATATCTTTGTTCTTACCCTACCTACTTCGCTATGGCTTACCCATTAAGGCAAGGGAAGCTTGATTCTTTTATATTTCTATCTATCAATGGAAGTTTACTTACAAATATATAGATTGTATATATTATTTCACTACCTACTTAGATATTCCATACTTAATTATCTTTTGGAGCTAGCAAGAGAAGCTTCCTTATTGATAGATAGAATGAGAAATGAAGTTTTGAATCATGTTACATATGTAATAGATCTATACAATTGAGTATTCCCAAACTAATTTATCTATTTTAGTATGTTCTACTTGAATGAATATTGGATCCATATATTTATAATGACTATGACCTACCTATATACATGAGCCATATCTTAATCTTGACTATGCCATGCTTATCTTCTTATAATAGAGTTGCCCTACCTAATTTAAACCTACTTGAGTATGCCGTACCTAATTTAGCACTTGTGCCATATCTTGATCTTGAATACCTTTATCTAATCCTCACCATATATATTTTACCCAGTCCATATATTGAATACCTGATACTCGATTGAATACCCAATCCATATGTTGAAAGGAGAGGTCGCATTATTGGACCAAAGGATAAAGGAAAGTGGGCATTATCAAGGGATGCTTGAAAATTAAGAGAGGTGAAAGTATCACCTATATAGAGAAAGGAGAGGGGGAATTCACTTAGCTATATATTGAGAATAGAGGGGACAATATCTACCATATAAAGGAATGAGTGACTAAAGATAATCGATAAAAAAGATTGAAGGCAAATTTAGGCTAAATTCTTAAATAATTTATGGGATTTTCAACCAATGGGTATATCAATATACATATATGAATTGATTATAGCATATGACTTGTAACATACTTTTAGTCACTATATGTTCACTAATAAATGATATCTAGCATATACCTAGTACTACATGTAGGTATGTGGTTGTTCATACATGACATTTACCTATAGTCATGATATAGTCACTCATTCCATATATTCAAATGAAGCTAATCAACATAGTACACTCAATTCATAAAATTAGGAATTGAAATACCATTTAAGATTCATTATAAAAATATACCATTCAATCTAAAATAAATGTTAGATAAATGGGTTAATCAATGTATAATTTAACTCTAATATCAAATATTCATGACTAGACCACTTTAATCCAAACTTGCATAAGATAGAGCCATCTTTTAGAATTCCAAACACACATAGGACACCACCACTACCAATACTATTTAGGGTGGAGGGGAGTGATTTTTAACACTATTATATCATGCTTATATCAAAATCACCCATATCACTATCTCCCTCTCACCAAAACATATGGAGAGAGGGGTTGAAGAACATAAATCATCATTCATCATCACAATCACTCCCTCATCTTCCTCTCATCTACCCTAATTAACCCTCATCATCCCTAATCACACCCACATCAACCTCATCATCCTTAATCACTCTCTCATTAACCTCATCATCCATAATTATCCCTAGTCACTCCATCATCCCTAATCACTCCTCTATCGACTCTCATCATCTGTAATCATCCATAATCACTCCTCAATAGTCTTCATAGTCCCTAATCACACCTTCATTGACCCTTGTTATCTCTCATTATCCCTAATCACATGCTCATTGACCCTTATCATCCCTAGTCACTCCCTCAACATCCCAAATTTCTTCTCATCATACCTAATCACTCCCTTATGCACCCTCATCATCCCTAATCACTTCATAATCATCCTTCATTATCCCTAATAAAACCTAATCATTCCCTCAATGGTGTTGATTGTCCCTAATCACACTTTCATTAACCCTCATCATCCCTAATCATACCTAATCACCCCCTCATCATCCCTCATTTCACTTCATCATCCCCAATCACCCTTCATTGAACCTCATCATCCCTAATCACTTCCTTACCATCCCTAGTCACTCTTTCATCATCATTAATAACTCTTTCATCCTCCCTCATCATCTCTAATCAATCCCTCAATTGCTCTCATTATCCCTAATCACACCCTCATTGACCCTCAATGTCCATAATCATCCCTAATCACTCCATCATCCCTCATTGCCCCTCATTATCACTAATCACTTCCTCATTAACCCTCATCATCCCTAATGATCTCTAGTCATTCTCTCATCATTCATAATCACTTCTACATCATCCCTCATCGTACCTAATCATCCATAATCACTATCTCAATAGACCTCATTATTCCTAATCATGATCTCATTGACCCTCCTCATCATTAATAATCACTAATAACACCTTCATCATCCCTCATTTCTCATCATAATCTATAGTCACTCCCTTAGTGATCCTCATCATCCCTCATCATCCATAATGACTCCATCAATGGACCTCATCATCCATTATCATCCCCAATCCCTCCCTCATCATCTCTAATCACCCCCTCATCATCCTTCATCATACCTCATTGTCCTTAATCATCCTTCATCACCCTAAATCATCCTTAATCACTCCTTCAATGGCCCTTATTATCTCTAATCATAACCTATTTAACCTCATCATCCCTAATCATCCCTAAACATTCCTTCATCATCTCTCATTTCCCTTCATCTTGTCTAATCACTCCCTTATTGACCCTCATCATCCCTAATCACTACCGAATGATCCCTAGTCACTCCCTCAACATCCCTAATCACTTAATTATCATCCCTCATCATCATTAATCATCCCTAATCACTGTATTAATGGACATCATTATCTCTAATAACACCCTAATTGACTCTCATCATCCTTAATCATCCATAATTACTCTATCATCATCCCTCATTGCCCCTCATCATCCTTAATCACTCTCTCATTCAAATTCATCATCCTTCATTGCCCCTTATCATCTCTAATCACTCTCTTATTTACCCTCATCATCCCTAATCACTCCCTCATCAGACCTCATCATCCCCTATCATCCCTAGTCCCTCCCTAATTGACCGTCATTATCCCTTATCACACCTAATCACTCCCTATTTGATCCTCATCATACCTTACCATCCCTAGTCACTCCTTAATCAACCCTCATTATCCCTAATCATTGTCTCATCAACCCTAATCATCCCTCATCATTCTTAATAAGTCCCTCATCATCCCTCATTGTCCCTAATTTTCAATAGTCATTTTCTCATTGTCCCTCATTGTCCCTAATCACTACCTCATCATCCCTCATTATCCCTCAACATCTGTAATTACTCCCTCATCATCCTTAATTAGTCTTTCATCATTCTTAGTCACTCTATTATCATCTATCATCACTTGTCATCATTCCTAATCACTCCCTCCTCATCCCTCATTATCCCTAATCACTCCATCATCATGAGTGGCATGGAATCAACTGAAGGTTTCTTAGAGGACTCAACCATATCACTATAAGCACTAATAGCTCATCTCTGCCCCTCATACTTCTGACAACACAATAAAAATATAAAATGACTAAAAAACATTAGTAAAATAACAAGACAAAAAATAAAACAATAATGAAGAAAAACATTAAAAAAAACGTATGCCCTTCAAAGGCTTCTTTTTAGTTATCCATTATTTTCTTCCCAATAATTTCCATATTTACAACCATTAAAATTGTGGATCAACTTCAATCCCCATTTCCATACCCTTGGACTTGTTGTTTGGTATACAAGGGTCTTCATCATCTTATTTCTTTCAAATTAGTTTCCTAAGACCAACCATAGTAGTAATAAAATTACACATTACCACCTTGCTGAAATATAATAAAATACCCATGTTTTATTTTAGTAATTAATTCACTTTTCCCAAGATATTCATTATGTTATTTAGTGTTTTCACCTAGATAATAACCTCTTTTAATTCATCCATAATACAAAGCAAACCTCACTCCTGATTCAAGTTCTTAATTGATTATTTCATCAAATTATGGTCCTTTATGAACCATATTAAAAATGCTTTATATAGGTCTATCTCTTCAACCATCTAAGTTCCTTTGTAATATGTCAAATTTTCAAGTTCTCTTTAGTTTCATTGGGTTGATGAAATGTCTTCCATTTTCAAAATAAGTGTACATGTGTTATTTTATACTTTTTAGAACTTTGTTATTGATCCTCTCATGGTGTTAGAGTTAGGGATTGACAATTCCTTCTTTAATAACAATATTTGGATTTAGTTGTATGGAAGTTTGGATGATTTACTCATTTTAACATAATAATGATATATAAATAATGTGTTAATTTGAATTTCATATATTGTGTAAGTCATGTACTTTTGCTAACATAGTTAAAGTAGTATGTAATGTTTAACATGGGAAATTTATTCTTAGTTGTTCAGTATGATGATATGAGACTTGTCATGTTTTTATGTTTTTTAGTCTTATAATATGCTAATATGAGGAATTATTATAATAGATAAGTTATGAAAACTCATTATTATACTTTTAACATGAGTAAATGTGTCTTCAAAATAAATTTATGGGCATTACCTTGTTTTTACATCAATATTTCCTTTATTTTATTCATATTTAGCTTCTTGTGAATAAATTTAGTCATATTAAAATTTATTCTAAGATAATGTTAAGAAATCATAACATACATCAACAATCATATCATAAATGTGCATGATAAAATAATATAAACATGCCACCCAATTTTCCAAAACCCCTTGATAATTTCCCATGTATTTTATCCCTTGATCTGATAATTACCCCTTTACTAATTTTCAATCATGATAATGCCCCCTCTCCTTTCAAGATATGGCTGAGGAATTTAATCAACTATTTGATATTAAAGATATGGATTGGCTAAGAAAGATCCAATCAAGATTAGATATGGGTATTCAATATCAATATATGGATTGAGTATTCAATTAGGTAGTGCATAGTAGGGTTGGTTGCATATTGATGGTTTACACAAAGTAGTGGGTTTTAATTTGAGTTGCATAAATATAGTTATCAAGA
>JARHVA010000698.1:4035000-4065000 GCA_037957365.1 Torreya grandis | reverse complement strand
AACTATGAATGTTTGGAAGACATACCTATATGAAATGTCCTAACTAAATTTGAAAATTTATATAAGCACCAAATATTTAATGACTGTGGATAACATGATTTCAAAGCATGTCCCCACTAAATTTGTAAATTTGCCAAGTGTGGATAACATGCCTATGTGACATGATCCACTAATATTCCCCACTTTGAGGTGAGGGAAAGATAGGTATTGGTATTTACCTTACCTCAAAAGGATAATACAAATGTATAATATATGAATGTAATCATGTAGCTTATAAAAGGAGCATGTCTAGTTAGATATAGATTTGAAGCACATATAACCAATGTGAGTAAATAAAGGCTTAAAATGCATGATAAGGGCCATGCCGAGGTCTATATAGTAACAATGTAAGATCAAAAAGTAAAAAAAACATACACAAGAGCACTAAAAAACAAATCAAAAGTCAATGGTCCAAAGAGACTATGAATAAGGGACATGTTCGAATGCCACATAATTGAGGGGACATGACTTAGTCAAATATCCATAAAATCAAGGATGACATATTCAAATGGTAATGAAAGAATAATTAGGAATAAGTTCCACAAACAAAGGAGCATATTAAAATGCTTGAACAAACAAGAGGATAACAAGACAAGACACTCAAGGAATTGCATAAAGTAAATCATAAGAAAATAGCATGAACATGTCATAGTATCTCATGGATCCAATGTGTTTGGAAAAAATGTCAAGTGTATTGTATATCAAGTATCCTACGTAAGATAAAATAAAAAATAATAGCATGTGTAAGTACATATGTAATCTCAAACATGATAATGTAGAGTGACCATCGAACTATATAGCCTATGTATATCAATATAAAAGAAGTGTATGCCCTTAATGTCCTCATGACATGAGTAGATAGAAACCCCAACATCTAAAATAGGAATAGATCATGTATATGTGAATGCATGTATAACATTCAATTATAAGTGTGACACATATGTGTATGTAAGAGTAATTGAGTATGTCATCCATCAAATGGAACTAACACATAGATGCCAATCAACTAATTTAACATGTAAGTGTTGAAAAATGATTTTAGATTATTTAATGTTTTTTTAATTTTTTTGGATTATTTGAAAAAAAATGTGAAAATAAGACACGTATAAATAAAATCACTACCAAGGTGGGATGTATTCATCAAGGGGATGAACCTATGTAGGTTTTATATAACGCATGTCATATTGTGTTTGTGACCTTTTTTTAGAAACCCTCATTTGATAATTCTTGTTTTCTTTTATTGAGTTTGAATTAGAAACTTTTGTTATTGTAATTTTTGGTGTTTATATAATATATACAGTTCTATTTGTTATTGTAATTTTTCCCAGACTTAGATCATTGTCTCATCCCAAGACAATGTCATAGTAATATATTTTATTCTAAAGTTGAAGGAATAAACCAGTAATAAGAGTTGTAGTTTTTGCTTGAAGTTTCATTTACTAGTTTTCACCCTTTTTGAACTACCTAACTACAATTTCATATCTTCAAATAAGTATAATACTATCTTAATTTCCTTTCAAGTTTTCAATAGACTAGCACAACTAGGTATCTTCCCTTTATGGGTTTTCAACCAATCAAACCCTGCTCCTAATGCTTAAAGTTATCCTGAAAAATTATGAAAAACTTATGAAAACTATAAAATTGGAATGTGAAATACTTACTTAGTATATGGTGGTATACTTTGAAGTGGAGGTATAGTAGGTTTTTGTTGTGCAAGTTTTATTTATGTTGCAGATGAACCACTTGGTTGTGCAGACTCTGATGGTGTAGGATATTATTAATGATGGT
This sequence comes from Torreya grandis, assembly GCA_037957365.1. NCBI lineage: Eukaryota > Viridiplantae > Streptophyta > Pinopsida > Cupressales > Taxaceae > Torreya > Torreya grandis. The sequence continues at coordinate 4,063,173 of JARHVA010000698.1, read as the reverse complement.
TCTCTAGTTTCAGCTTTGTGGTTATATTATTATATTGTATGCCCTATTTTAACTATTGTGTAAAAATTAATTGAGGATCACCCACTAGTTGGTCAATGTAGGGATCAATTTGGGAGAGTTTTTGCTCTAGTGTCTTACAGTCCATTATCACTTCCCTCACCATAAAAAGTAATATGCATAGTGGGATATAAATCACCATTAATTTTTGAACATATTCATATTTTGTGATGGTGATTAGTGCTTTAGAATTTGATAATTTGAGCTACATGTCAAATATCATCTCATCTAATCAATTTGCATGCATTTGAGCTTGAAGGCTAGAAAATGTACTACATAAAATCTCATTGTGCCAAGTATATATTTTTTTCATAGTTAATCCCTCAAATAGAATAATTTTTTAGGGGTGATACTCATTGTTTCAAAAGTATTCATTTGATCCTCTATGATAGCTTTGGTTATGTCTACTATTGTGAACTCACACTTAGAAACAACCAATGAATTATTAAGGTTTTATCTCTAATTCAACATCCATTGTGCTTTTGTTTGGATTGAAGTGTAGTGGTATCAAAAACCTATTCATATTACTTTAGCAGCTAACAAATTTCATTATTTTTTTATTTAATATTTTTTCATTGAGCTTATAGTGTTTTTAACTTCTATATATCTAACCAAACCTTTGTGAGTTGTGTCAACAAATATGTGAGTTGTTTTCTTTAGAAATCACTTGGTAACTTAGAACTTATGTTACTAGTGTGGGGTAGTTGATATTAATAAGTTTACATGAATTTGTAATATAACATCTCAAATCCGCATTGTCATATCATATCTAGAAAAAATCTTATTCCAAGGATGAAGTCTTTTGTGCTATGGAATCCTAGAACATAGTTGCACCTTAAATCTATTTGGTTAGTGGTAGTTGGGTAACATCTAAAGATGTTTCATGCATAGTGGTAGTAATGTTCACATACATGGTTAGAGTTACTACAAGAGGTAGCATGAATTACGCTAAAAGGAAAGAAAAGGTGGTGTGTTGATTTGATGATGTGGGAACATCCCACAACCACTAGCTAGTTATTTATGGATTTAGCTATGTAGTCTCATGTTACACACCTCCTTGTAATGCTAGTTTATACTATTATGTACACTCTACTTATTGTTTGGATTTTTCCACTTTTTCTTCTATATATTTAACTAAGTTTTATCCTAAGCCTCAACATCTATTTTATATTGGGATTTATCTTATACCTCATCCTTAGCCTTAAATTTGGCTTGATCTTTAATCTTGGCTTTTTCCTCGACCTTGGATTTAACATATGTGCCTCCCTTGGCCTTGGATTTAACTTTTGTCATAGTTTTATCTCTAGATGTCTTAACATTGGTTGCATGCTTAGATTTCTCTTATTTGATGTGCTACTCTTCTTTGACCTTTTGCTCTTCCTAAGCCTCTACTAGTGTCTCTGCCTCCTCTTTATTTTGTTTCATATCCTGCACTTATTGATGTTTTATTACTACCTCATCGTGCTCATTTTTATTCACCTCCATTTATTGGGCTCATTTTTTATGAGCCTTTGCTTCATATAATTATTTATTTATAGCCTCTAATTCTTCAATTCTTGTATTTAAAGCTTCTACTTAGTTGACTTGTTGATTTGTATCCTCTTCTTCTTTGACTCTTTTATTTTGAACCTTTGCTTATTTGACTTATTTCTTGCATTATTATTCTATATATTATTATCTATGTTGATCCTCTTACATAATTACCTATTACTTATGTTTTTATTCTTCCACAAATACCTTTCACTTTGTTCCTCTTCTCTCTTTTTATCTCTTCCTTTTTCACCCTTATCTAAGCTTCCATTTATTCCTAATTTGGATCTTCATATTTGTGTGTAACTTCTTTTTGGGGATCCAACTATGGAAAAATATTTTCTTCATGTTCTTCCATAGGGGTTACAAAATCCAATATTGTAAGTTATTATGAATCCTCTAAAGTGAAATATTCCACAACAACACCTCCACACACAACCATATTGTTTCTTGATATTGGAGGGGATTTGAGCTCTACTTTTGCTTCTTCATAGTTTGGCCTTGTGAATGTGGATGACAGTCTTATTCATATTGTGTTGCACTTGCCTTTGTTGTGTCTATGAAGGACACCATTATATCCTTGATAATTATAGAAGTTTATACTGTAGTATGCATCTATGGTCTATGCAATAATTGTGACTGTCAAATTTATTATGTTTTTAGTTCTTATTTCTTTGTAGTAGAGGATATTGTAGTTGGAACTTTGTGGAATATTTTAGACACCAACCTTTAATGAGTTTATTCTTTCCCTAAAATGTCAAAAATGATATGGAGGGAGGATGAGTAATATCAACCCAAAGGTCTTGTCTTACCTGATTTCACTCTTAGAAGGTGCACACTACTTTCCAAAAAAACTAATTCCTTCTCTTCTTGATGCCCATACACATATTCATCAATGTTTTCTAGTATGGACTTCAATATTTCCTTCTCCTTGACTCCAACCTCTAGAAAGTTACACTCTATTTTTATTCAAATGACATGAATATTATCCAAGAATGAATTTTCTTGGTATGTCTACTTCTTCAATAGTAGTGGTGAGACTTATCATGCTAGTGATTTTCTCTTTCCTTTATCTTTTTGTGTGGGAACCATTATTGGTTGTGAAGGTACCTATGGTTTTTTTTGGTGTTGTGGTTACGGTTATGATTTAGGTTATGCCTATGGTTACACTAGTTGTTATGCACCTAAGGGAATAAACAGTAGCGATGACATTGAACTCATAATAATGGTTTTTTTACCTCAACACTTCTACTTTAGAATCTAACATAGTAAATAAAAATGGTAGTGAAGTCATAGTTGCCTTGGGTATCTCATGCACATTAATTTAGATTCCATTATAGATATTTGTAACTAATTCATGTTATCCAAGATATTGTGTGAGATCCTTGGGTATTCTAGGTTGTGAATTAATCATGGTTAGGGCCTTCATTTACCATGTATTGAACCTACCCAATTTATATTAATATTACCCTTTTTTTAATCCATGTGATGTTTGTAAATTTAGTAGTAGGCAAATAATCTATAACAAGGTTGACTAGTCCTTCTGATGATTTACACTATGTGAAATAGAGAATTAAAATTTAAAAAATGGTACTAGAATGTTTGAAAGCTACTAACAAGAATCTTTTTAATGTTTTTGGTTAGTTTAGAGGCTAGAAACTTGGGCCAGTTGAAATTTTTGCTTGGGAATATCATGAAATACATAATGTCAATAACATTTTTTGTTTCCTAATTTACCTACTTTGTTGTTTACCAAAAATGGTTGGTTGTGCATTCAACCAAGATGTGCACCAAAGCCTATTCTATCTAATAAATGAGTATTCATCTTCCTTCCCTTGTAGTATATTTTTACTTGGTTTCAAAATGAATTGGTGGAGCAGTGGAATTATAAGGCAAGAGGTATTTTATGTGATAAAGGAGGCCTATTGTGTTAGAGGTAAAATCATTGAAAGGGGTGAATCAATGGTGACAAACAATCCAATTTAATTTCCAAACCCTTCAAACACTTAAGCATTCAATACAGTCATTCATGAATCATACAAGATGTTTTTTCTAATGAACAATGAAGATAATGCAAGATCACATACACAACACAAGATCTATGTGGGAAAACCTCTTGGGGAATAAAACCCACTCTCAATCCTACAAACACATGGACTACTTAACCTATAAGATGATCATAAGCATGAGACTGATCAAGTCCTTTGGACTAGAATTTAGTGAAACACCTATTTCACAAAGAGAACATACCCATAAAATGATAAATTAATTATGACCACCTTTTTGGTCAAGTCCTAAATGGATTTAGTGAAATACCTGCCTCACAAGGAGAACCTGCCTTTAAGGTGATCAAGTCCTTTTGACCACCTAAAGGTCAAGTCCTTCTAACCAATATTTTGAACACCCTCTAAACACTTATGAAATGAAAATCTCCTCATTATTTATTTCCTACCAATCTAATGGATAAATAATGTATATCTACCCCCTTCACTTTTTCACATAGCCACACACATATCCTAAACCACCTTTTAGATCACTCTAGACCTCTTTACTCATCCTCAATATTCAAACCTAAAAGATCATTGTATTTTATATCAAAAATATAACCTACAGGTCATACACACAACTATCAACCTACTCTACTCTTCAATCCATATACTAGGCATACTCGCTCCACACACATCTTCTCTCAGGTCTCTCACAAGTCTTCCACACTTCTTCTATATACCTAGAAATCATCACATTTGGTTTGATATTTTATATAATATTCATGATTACTATCATGTTCACAAACTTCCTTGTTATCCACAATACATTCCTTCACTCTTAAGGCATCTACATGGGTCACTTTTAAGCATAACCCTCTTTCAAATAGGCCTAATTCACCTTTTAGGTCCTATGAAGACCCATTCACCTCTTTAAAAATTATTCAATTAATATAAAAACATATGACAAATTAAAAATTCATAGGTCCACTCTACATTACCTATTTGACATTCTCAAATGATCATAGTCACCAAAACAATCTTCTACTATAGCCAATTTGCTTAAACAACATACTATACACAAAAACACCATGAATGAACACAATCAAATTATAAGAAATTATTCATACTAAATATGTATTTGTAAAACTTAAAAAAACCATATATATCATCCTCATGGAATCTAAAACACTCTCCAATATCTAAGTTATCTTGAGACATTGAAATACCATCAAGAACAACTTAATTACCCTTCTCGGGTTACATGTAGAGCATGAACAAACAAAAAATAAAATTTGGAGATTGATAAATTTGTGTATAAATAATTGTAAATTAAAATTAATATTTAGAGATGATCATGTAATCCCTCTATAATTTTTCTTTTTACACCATGGTTAAATTTGTTAGGAACCCACGGAAGCACCATTGATTACCATATACAAGCAACTTAAGATGCGAAATTAAACTAAAAGTAACAAGTAACTAGAAACCAGAAACAACACAGAATATGAGAGAAAATACAATATGTATTAATACTCATCCAGAAAAGAATACAATAAAGAAGATGCCACTTCTTCTTCACACCTCTCAGAGGCTTCCCACACCTTAAGTGTACAATAGTTCTTTCCTCAAAACTCTCTCTCTTATGGTCCCAACACACAACTCAAACACAGAGTTGGTGTTCACCTCCAACAAGTCAGTATCCACTACTGCTAGTACACAAGTGCTCCACGCACTCCACAAGTGCTCCATGCACTCCAAGTACTCAACATACTCTAAGTAGATCTCCCCTAAACTTGCAACAACCTATAACTCAAATGATCTTACTTATGGAAGGATCTACCTTGCCTTCCTCTTTGCTCTCTGATGTGTTGCTGTCACCTTTGATCCTACTGCCACCTGTAGATCTCCTTTGACCTTGCACACACACCTATTACCATGTAGATCTCTCTACACCCTGAAGAACCCTTATCCTTGCCTCACCAGGTCCTTATGATTCTCCAAACTAGTACCCCGATGGATCTTCTCCCTAATCTAGCACACCTGTAGACCAACCTGATCATACACACTCGTCACCCCTGTGGAACTAGGAGGAACACCCTTGCTCTCTTCACACACAGAAGGAGCTAACCTTGCTCAACTCAAGCTAGAACAAATTACAATATAGCCCATGAGTCTATTATATAGATCCCATGCATACAATAATTAGACATCTAATTATAATAATTAGATCCACAGCTTCAAGTCTAAAATTGGCTCTTAACATGTAAACACTCAGTTCATTTACAAATTGTTCATGCAACTAACAGTTTCAAAACCACATAGGTGACTGACATCGGTCCCTATCTACCTAGAGGTGACCAACATTGACCGACTCTTGCCGACATCGGTTGCATTCCTATCCACCACTGGCCAATGTCGTTCAGCCTAATCGACACCGGTGACAGTGACACTCAACAACCTCTCAGTAACCTCCTTCCTTGTTTGCATTAGTGAAGCTTTTATCTACACAACCTAACAATCTCTCACTTGGAGATAAATAGCTGCACTATACCTATACATGTACCCCATCTAATCTGTATCTTGGCTTGTATCCCTCTTCAAGCTCAACCTTGAAGACCACCCACCACAAATCTTGTGGTGCACCTCCTGTCATCCAAGTAACCTGCCGCATCTGCATCTACAAACCCATGTAGAAAATAACTTGACCTTGCATAGCATGTCCACTTGCTGCTGGTCCCTCTCAGATACCTTAGAATCCACTGAACTTCCCTCCAGTGCTTCTTTCCCGGATTGGCTCCAAACTTTCTAACAGGACCCACTGCTTGGGCAAACTCAGGTCTATACTAGACCTCATGTGATTTCAGACACTGAACTATCCAGCCCTTGGTGTGCTCTGGTTCTAAATCCTACGTATTGAACCTCACCAATACCTGATTCACATCAGCTCCCACTGGAGACAAAATCAACCTGTGATCTTCCATGTTTCTCATGCCAAAGAATTTTGCTGCTCCAAATTCCTCATGACATGCCACTAAACTAACCTTACCCTTAGCTCAACAAAACCCTATATGTACAAACCTGCTAGCTAGCATACCATCCACATACAATAACAGGATAATGTCATGACCATCATCCACCTGGTAAGACAAACACAATGGTTATAATGACACTGACTAAAGCCTTACTTTGTCATCCACCTATCAAAACCTGTACCACTGTCCTGCAGCTTCCTCAAGACCATATGACCTAGCCTTTCATCTCACATATCCATTCTCTCTATTCTTTAACTAAGGTATCCATTCATCTCAGTGCTTTTCATATTAGCTGACAACACTACCAAATCTCCCATTTGGTCCTGCATCCTGTTCATGCCATGCTCCCACTGTTTCCTAGATCCTTCCTGCTCTGTAGCCAGCAACTAGTATAAAGAAGAGGAATAATGAATTTGAGGCTTACTTACCCTTTCAATCCTCCCCATGGGTGTTTGAGACTCCTTGACAGCTTGTTATCCACCCAAAATCTGTCTCAGTGACCGACCTCGATCACTACACAATCTACATCCAACTGACGTCAGTTCCATATGACTGTCTAGGTCACCGATGCCGATTATCCTATTGACGTTAGTCTCCACCTACCCGACACCACCAACTTCTCTGGTTTACACATGATCGATGTTGGCACCTATTTGTTTGATGTTAGTTACCCTTGACCAATGCTGGTACCTGTGTATGCCTGTGAGTGATGACTTTTTACCTGTGAGCTCTCCATGGATCAAAACCCTATCCAAACTACCCTTCTCAGAGATATCTAGCCCCATCCATTGAACTTTGTCTGTCATCTCCTCCAAGAACACCAAGGCTTTCCAATTCTTAAGTTTGTCAAACACATCTGTCTTTTGCTTAAGAACATGCATCTCTTTCTTGCTCATGTGACCAAGCCTACAAAGCCACGTCTTCACAACAGAAGAAGAATCAGTAATACAAGCAAGTAGATAAAGATTACTTTCTTTCTTAGGACATGATAATTCAAGTGTATCCACTGTGAGAGTTCTTGTGCATCTCTCATCACCTAATTTTTCTGAAGTAATTAGCCGCATCTCCAAGACTGGGACCTGCATGACCTCCTTTAACACCCATGTGTTGGCCGCCTACAATTTCAGCAACACTTCCCCTTTGCCAATACTATGACAAGGCTCACCAACCCCTCTACTTGGGGCTACATGGAAAGAGGAAACATAATATATTAACCAAGATTCAACTTTATCCAAGAAACATCCTAGAGCATCTTGTGCAACAACACCTGCAACATCTGCTTCTTCAATTCCTTCATGTTGATCTTCTACCAACCAACAATCTTTTTTTACCTACTTTTTCTTTCCATAACACCATAATTGACCATTCGTGCTATTCAATTTCTCCATTCTTAGTGTACTTTCTTCTGCCGTTGCTCTACTCCCACTCAATCAGAAACCCCTGAGAGTGACCTGTAACCAAACACAAAACTTGCTCCCTCCAACCTTAGCTCTAATACCAACTATTAGTGGTATCAAGCTATGAGCCAACAACCTTACTCTGATACCAATTGTTAGGAACCCATGGAAGCACCATTGATTACCATACACAAGCAACTTAAGATGTAGAATTAAACCAAAAGTACCAAGTAACTAGAAACCAGAAACAACACAGAATATGAGAGACAATACAATATGTATTAATACTCATCCAGAAAAGAATACAATAAAGAAGATGAAACTTCTTCTTCACACCTCTCAGAGGCTTCCCACACCTCAAGTTTACAGTAATTCTTTCCTCAAAGCTCTCTCTCTTACGGTCCCAACACACAACTCAAACATAGAGTTGGTGTTCACCTCCAACCAGTCAGTATCCACTACTGCCAGTACACAAGTGCTCCACGCACTCCACAAGTGCTCTATGCACTCCAAGTACTAAACATACTCCAAGTAGATCTCCCCTAAACTTGCAACAACCTGCAACTCAAATGATCTTACTTATGGAAGGATCTACCTTGCCTTCCTCTTTGCTCTCCGATGTGTTGCTGTCACCTTTGATCCTACTGCCACCTGCAGATCTCCTTTGACCTTACACACACACCTGTTACCATGTAGATCTCTCTACACCCTAAAGAACCCTTGTCCTTGCCTCACCAAGTCCTTATGATTCTCCAAACCAGTGCCCCAGTGGATCTTCTCCCTGATCTAGTACACCTGTAGACCAACCTGATCATACACACTCGACACCCCTGTGGAACTAGGAGGAACACCCTTACTCTCTTCACACATAGAAGGAGCTAACCTTGCTCAACTCAAGCTAGAAAAAATTACAATACATCCCATGAGTCTATTATATAGATCCCATGCATACAATAATTAGACATCTAATTACAATAATTAGATCTGCAACTTCAAGTCTAAAATTTGCTCTTAACATGCAAACACTTGGTTCATTAACAAACTGTTCATGTAACCGATAGTTCTGAAACTGCAAAGGTGATCAATGTCGGTCCTTGTCTGCCTAGAGGTGACCGACGTCGGCCGACTCCTACCGATGTCAGTTACATTCCTATCCACCACTAGCTGACGTCGGTCAGCCTAACCGATGCTGGTGGCTGTGACACTTAGCAACCTCTTAGCAACCTCCTTCCCTATTTGTATCAGTGAATCTTTTAGCTGCACAACCTAACAAAATTCCACATATTTCAAAAGTTATGGCTCAAAAAGTACATATTGGTCTTCCCTTGCAAATTTAAATAGTTGAATTCTAACAATCACTGAGTAATGGTTAAAATTAAAACACTATTCCATCATATCACATTTTATCTTTGACTAAACATGCACCATCGATCTTATTCAAGCATTAACTCAGCTAAACTATTAAATAATGAACATGTTGACCTCATCTCGTGCAATCTTACAATATTGACTAAACGTGCACCGCCGATCTCTATTAATTAGCTTGGTACTTACCTTGTAGTGATCGCCATTAGATACTACTAAGAAATCACATGATTAAAACACTTATCACCCTTGTGTGCCTTCTACACATTTTAATCTTGTACTCTAACTCACACCACAGATCTATTGATAATACTAATAATAAAGGAACAATTGATCTTCTGTCAGACTAGCAAGCTTATGACACTTGTCACCTACACATGCACTCTTTGACATGTTGATTTAACTTTAATACTTGATATCAATATTTACAATTAATCACTCACCATTGATATCTAGACAAATGTCTTCAATCTTTATTGTGGTTAAAATTGACAGTCTCTGACCCATCATAGTCTAAGAGTGAAACTTTGAGGATTTATATCTCGAGATAGAAAACACTTCAAGACTTCAAAAATTAAGGGTAAATTTTTGTATCTATAGAAAATATCACTACAAAAAGTTTTTCCCATTTTTGACTTTATAAGTACCTAAAATAAATGCACAAATTTTTTGGATCCTACATATTTGCATGACGTTTAGTGATGGTCTGGATAAGTATGGGAACCTCTATAATCTACATAGAAGGCCAACTTTGAACCCAGATATATTTATCTATGATTAATTTCATGACATGAAATTTAGAAAACATGATCATATTTCATATAGGAATCTATCCATATATTAATCTGCTCTTGAAACCTTCACACATGTGAAATATAACATCATCAATATGCTTACATAGATTTTTTTTGCCATAGAACCAATTATACCAAGATGAACATAATGAAGAACTAGATTAATATTATGTACTAAAATAATCTTTCTAATCATCCTTGACCTCTGATAGGACCCCTTGGATAGCCTCAAATCATTGTACTCATCCCAAAACATCCTTAACCATACCAAAATAGAATAACAACCAATCTTACTTCAAGCTTACTAGGACAAACATACTACACACTTTTCTATTAACACTTAAAATATCAAGACACCTCATCCAATATCCTAAACACATCCATGACATCAATACAGACTCTATAATAATCTCCCATTTTGTCATTGATGTCAACAACCATCATACAACTCACCTTCCTTCTCTCTCTTTAATCACTCTTCTAATAGGAACCTTCTCCCCCTTTGATATAATGATAAAGTGGGGAAAAAATGATCTTGAGGACCTAAAAATACCACCAATAAGAGAGGAACACCTTATAAACATGATATAAACTCCCCCTTACCTTGATCCTACCTTATCTTTACCCTGACAATGTATTCTTGTTACATGCCAATACTCTCTTCAACTAAGAACTATAATCAATGCAGAAAGAACACACAAAAAATGCTAAAATATGATAGAAGTCACCAAAAAAATATGAGAGGGAATCCACCTAAGATCTCTTAGCCGTTGCACCACTTCATCATCTTTAGATCTCTATACACCATGAAGAACCACCATATAGGATTACTAGCCTTCTCTCTTAAACCACCTCTAAAACTAAAAACATCATTTTAGGACACATATCAAACAATAAACATGATCTAAACCAACCTAATAATTCATATTGAATCACTCATGCCTTGATCTTTTGGATAAACTAAGCAAAAACATCAAATCTTCACACTAGGCCTATCTAAACTCCTTGTATCCCTATCTGGAACTTGTAGAGCCCATAAATTTTAGTAAATATAATTTCAAGACCTAAAACTTCATATCTGGAGCACTCTCATATTCCCACCTAAGAACGTCAATTTACATCACCTAGGTCCTCTTCTGCACCATACTTCCTTCACTAATATACTAGCTAATTAGGCCTCCATCTTCATAAAATCATGAATAATTTGGAAAACATAAACCTTAAGATCCTTGTGAAGCTTGATTTGACAACCCATTTGACCAATTCAATATACTAAATAATCCTCAAACCTTAATTCATAAGGTAAACCACTTTTATAGAATAGCCCAAAACTCTAGAATCTTAAAGTAAATAGGGTCAACCAACGTCCTTCTATTTAACACCCACGTTTGAAACTTATTGTACACCTAGATGCAACCATCACACACATACGTGCCAAAATTTGAGCCTCCATAATTTTTGGAATCCATACATGTTATAACCCATTTTAGGCTTACTTTCCCTAAAGCCAAAGTTGAGAAAACTGAGAGCACTCAGAGATATTTAATTTGACTTCAACATAAATTTAGACCAAAAAACCACCTTGAGCATATCACAAAGAAGTGCACAGACCTTTCTAAGAACCAAAATATTATTGACATTCTAATCTCATTATGCCACCTAAAAACACCCATTATGATCCTTTAGACACTACATACACAACAAAAACACCTAATGACATCATTTTGACCTCATCAAAAAACTTATCTCATCTTGACACACACATTCCAACTGGAAACACTCATCTCTTTCCTTATGAAGCCTTCTAAAGAACACCACAACAACACTTGTTTTTCCACTTAAAGGAGTATTTTAAGAAGCATAGGCAAAAACACCCTACTTCACATGGTTCCTTAGAACAATGTGAAACTAGGAGTTGCCCACAACTCCTCATATTCCTTCTCCTCCTTGGTCATCTAAAATTGATAGTTCTTATTCTTCTTCATCTTGTTAGACTTAAGATAAATAACTTTCTCATCCACTACAACATTCTCCTTCTCTCTTAAGAATGCATTGCCAACACATGGGGATAACATAGATTCATGACATACCTTTTTACTTGAAGAATCTTCTTTGCATTACATAACATCACCTTTAGACCTTGATAAAATAGGATCCAAGCTTGAAAATTTCTCATACATATTAGATTGATCATTATCATCCAAACATTCCTTATAACTAGCCTCAAATAGAACCTTGGTCTTCTCCTTGAGCTTAGTCTCTTCATTCACAACATGAGTAGATAATGAGAGCTCTTGGCACTTTCCAAATTCTGCAGCATTCTCCACTATGAAAAAATATTACTTGGACCTAAAAAATCATTATGAATCAAACTTACCACCTTTAGTTTCCATGAGTTAAACTGCCTTCTTTATTTCATTCTAGGATCTTGATTAATCCTATTTTGTCTTGCATATCTTTGCTTGTAGAATCTAGAAATGTGACCTCTCTATTGATAGTTGAAACATATTATACCTTTTGGAAGAATCTTATACTACCTTTCCTGATTATAACAAAATCTTGATATATTTCCATTCTTTTGATAATTGAAACAAACTTGTACTTTTGAAGAAGACCTACCTTTTGACTAATGACCACCATCATAGTTCCATGCAAACTCATTTCTAACAAGTCTCTTGCATTCTCTAGCTCTATGCCCAAACTCATTACTATGTAATAATAACCATTAAAACTTGCATACCTCATGGCATTTAGTTTTCTGATCTAATTTATCTTCACTTTTCCAACATCTTCATTCCTTGACTAATTTTTGACTTTCATGGTCTGATTTACATTAGTCTTCATCTTGTCTTGAGATGCATTATCTGGGTCTTCTTTATATCCAAGACCTATTCTATTACTTTCATACTTTTAACCACTCAAAATATTATCTCATAAATGACTACATCTTACTAGATGTCCTCTCTAACTCAGCTTTTAATGATTCATTTTCAATTACATAGCTTGAACATTCATCTTATTTATCTTTTAGAATTGTAGATAGGATTTAAAGTTGACAACTAAGATGCTTGACTATATCTTCATGTTCCTTGGTGTCTTAATTCATTCTTGCTTCATAAACATTGAATTGATCCTCATAGTCCTTGATATGAGACATCATCTTCTTGTTAATCTTCTCAATCTTTAGTTATTCAAGATCATTCATTAATTTAGTCTCATAGTCCACCTCATCTTTATCATCATCTAGATCAATTCAAGTAGACTCTTCTTGATATGATCAACTTCCTTCCTTATCCATGAAGAGGGCTCTAACTTCAATAGGACCATCATATTTATGATCATTCTCTAAGTCATTGTCTTCACTCTCATCTTATGATCTACAATCCTTTTTGGTGTAGAGACTCTTCTTGTCCATGAAGTACTTCTTGTTGTCAAAATATTTGAATCCTTTATTCCTCTTATCCAAACTTTATGTCTTCTTATCTTGATCTTGGTCATCACCATGATATTCATCATCATTACTTCTATGCTTATGAGGGCACTTGTTATCAAAATGTCCTAATTCTCCATAATTGAAGCATTTGAAGGGTAGTTTACTATTATACTTGCCTGAGCCTATTTTCAATTTCCTTGTAAACAAATAAATTAGTTCATCTTCATTAATATCAGATATGTCATCTTCTTTGAGTTCCTTATTTCTATCTTGAATGTTGCTTCCTTATTTGGTGGTTTATCATCATTGATTATCATCTCATAGGTAGTAAGAATGCCATACAATTCATCCATCTTCATTTGAGTAAGATCATGACTTTATTATATAGTGGATGCCCTAAAATCAAACTTAAGAGAGAGACCTTAATACCTTTTGAAATATAATTTATTATTCAATATTATCTCTAAGACCTCTAATGATGTTCACAATCTCTTCAACTCTTTGTAGAAGGGATGTCACAAAATCTTCTTCCTTCATCTTAAGACTCTCAAATTTTCTTCAGTGAGTCTAAAACTTTGAAAATTTGACCTTTGAATCTTATTAATAGTCTTAATTTTATCCCACATTTCCTAGGAAGATATGAAATGGTTATCTTGGTGTATTCAGTCTAAAAGACCACAAGTGATAGCATTCATTGCCTTAGAATTGTTCTCAAACAACTTATTATCTATAATACCAGATGGAATAATAGTAGGTGCATAATAAATATCCACAACATATTTACAAGTATAAAACATTAGGGACATGATGTAGGTCCTTATCCTCACACTCCAAAAATCATAACTGGATCCATTGAACAACAGTGCTTGCTTACTGGAAAAACCTCCTTTCATTTGATGGATACTCATATTGTACCTTAGATCTCCTTCAAGTTGTCAAGCCTTTACTAAAAGACCTAACCTAATACCTATTGTTAGAGGTATAATCACTCAAGAGGGGTGTGAATAAGTTGTGACAAACAATCTAATTTAATTTACAAACACTTAAGCATTCAAAACAACCATTCATGAAGCATATAATATGTTTATATTAATGAACAATGAAGATAATGAAATATCATATACACAACAAAAGATCTATGTGGGAAATCATCTTGGGGAATAAGACCCACTCTCAATCCTGTAAACACATGGACTAATTGTCTTATAAGATGATCATAAACATGAGATTGATCAAGTCCTTCTAACCAAAATTTAGTGAAACACCTATTTTAAAAGGATCACCTACCCCTAATATGATCAAGTCCTTCTAACCACCTTTTTAGTCAAGTCCTTCTGATCAGATTTAGTGAAATACCTATCTCATAAGGAGCACTTGCCCCTATGATCATCAAGTCCTTCTAACCAATAGATGGTCAAATCCTTATGACCAAGATTTTTAGCACCCTACTAAAAATTATGAAATGAACATCTCCTTGTCACTGATTTCCTACCAATTTGATGGAGAAATAATGTATATATGCCCCCTTGACTTTTCACGCAACCACACACATCCAAAACCACCTTTTAGATCACTCTAGACTTCTTCACTCATACTCAATCTTTAAACCTATAAGAGAATTCTAATTGATATCATAAATATGACCTATAGGTCATACACATTTTTATCACCCTGATCTATTCTTCAATCCATCTATTGGGCACACTCACTCCACACACGTCTCCTCTTAGGTCTCTCACAAGTCTTCCACACTTATTCTATATACCTATAAACCATCACATTTGTTTTTAACTTTTATGGAGTCTTTATGATTATTATAATGTTTAAAAAATTATTTATCAGCCATAATACATGCCTTCACTCTTAAGGCATCTACATGGGTCATCTTTAAGCACAACCCTCATTCAAATTGGCCTATGTCACCTTTTAGATCCTATGAAGAACCATTCACCTCTTTGACACTTATCTAAGTAAAATAATAACATAGGAAGACTTAAAAATTCATAGGTACACTTGACATGACCTCTTTGACATCCTTAAATGATCACATTTACTAAAACACTCTTATGCTAAAGCCAATTTTCTCAAACAACGTTTTATACACAAAAATACCATGAACAGACACATAATCAACTTATAATAAATTATTCTTACTGAATATGTGTTGATCAAACATAAAAAACCATACATATCATCCTTAGGGAGTCTAAAACACTCTCTAATAGCTAAGTTATTTTGAAACATTGAAATACCATCAATAACAACTTAATTACCCTTCTCGAGTTACTTGTAGAGTATGAACAAACACATAGTCAACTTTGGAACTTAATAAACCTTACTATATAAAAAATTAGACATTTTAATTTATATTTAAATATGTACCTTGTAGTCCTATACAACTTTTATTTTTACACCATGGTCAAATTTTGCATATATCAAAAGTTATGACCGAAAAACCACATATTGGTCTTCCCTCACAAATTCTAATATTTGAATTCCAACGGTCACCGACTAATGATTAAAATTTAAAAAATATGAAATCATCTCATGTCCTTAAATATTATATTTAACATGCACCATCAATCTTATTTGAACTTTAACTTAGCTAAACTATTAAACAATGAACATGTTGACCTTACTTCATGCAATCTTGTAATATTGACTAAATGTGCATTGTCGATCTCTATGGATCAGCCTGATCCTTACCTTACCATGATCACCATTAGATATTGATAAAAAATCTCAAAATTAAGACAATTTCCACCCTCATGTTCCTTTTACACATTTTACCCTTTGACTTTGACTCACATCATCTATCTTTTGACAATACTAACACCCATGAACTATTGATCTTCTATCAGACTAATGAGCTTGTGACACTTGTCACCTATGCATGCACCCTTTGGCATCTTGAACTAAATCACACCATTGATATTAGTATGTAAAATTAATTTCTCATCATTTATATTAAAGACAAATCTCCTCAGTATTTATAATGGTTAAACTTGATGGTCTTCAAGCCATCACAATTTGCAAGTGCAACTTTGAAGATTTATATCTCAAGCTAGAAGACACTTCATGGATCCAAAACTTTAGGGTACATTATTGGAACTATACCAAAAATAACCATGAATTTTTTTTCCCATTGTTGAGTTTTTAATTATATGAAATAAATGCACAAACTCGTTATACCATATATATCTGCATGACATTTAGTGATGGTTTGGCTAAGTATGGGAACCTATGCAATCTGCTTAGAAGGCTAACTTTGAACCTACATATATTTTGCTTCACTAACTCACATGACTTAAAATTTGTACCACGTGATCATATTTCATATAATAATCCATACATATATCAATAATCTCTTGAAACCTTCACACTTATGAAATATAATGTCATCAATATGCCTACTCATATTTTTCTATGACATAACCAATTATGCCAAGATGAACATAATGAAGAACTAGATGAATACCATGAACTTACACAAGCTATACAATCATATTTTACCTTTTATATGACCCATTTCATATCTTCAAATAAAAATAATCATCCCAAACCATTCTTAACCATGCCAAAATAGAATAAGAACCTAGCCTACTTCAAGCATACTAGGACAAGCATATTTCACACTTTGTCATTGAAAAATAGACATCAAGACACTTCATCCACTCACTTGGACACCTCCATGACATCACTAAAAACTTTCCAACATATTTCTCTTGCCATTGTTGTGAGGAGTGATACAAATTGTGACATATTAGGAAAAATAAATAACTCCTTAATTATACCTAATAAGCAAAGTGAGCATTAACTGATCTAGCTATGCAAAATTAGGTAGTTTGATCAATCATTTCACATCCAAACCTTATAGTGAATGTTGAAGATTTAAATCTATTTTATTTTATACTTCTTGTGAATCATACTTAAAAAAGTGTCTTATATTTCATCAATGAAGTCAAATGGATCTATATCCTATTATTTATTTTTCCTTAAACCTAGGTTATTCCCCATTGCCTCTTTTTACACATCCAAAAGTGGGATCAAAAATTGAACTCTCTCCATGGTTATTGTATTAGGTTTCATGGAAGACATTATTTTCTTGGTATGTCTATAGTATGAAATCAATGTATAATAATGTGTTTTTAAATAAGATCATACAGTTTTATTGTTTGTATAAGTATGCAATGTCTTTTAAGTTCTGCATGCCCTTGTTATATATATTTTGGTGCCCAAATCCATCTAGCCAACTAGTTTGAATTCATTAAGATAGTTGTGAATGAATTTACCTCCCAATTAATATCAAATATATAGTATTTGATATTATAGTTACCCTTTTCCATATCAATTTTTTGATTCATGCATTCTCAGGTAGTTAATGTGACTTAGCATCCTTTCACCTATCCCATTTCATTTATGACCCAACCTATCCTTCTACCACAAAATGTACTTCGAGAAAGATGAAATTTATTAAAGTGCCTTGTCATTAACTATCTTGAATGAACATTTTCCATCCTTTTTCCATACCTATATTGAAAACTTCATCCTCCTGTAATTATTTGATGACCACCATGTAACCATTGTTAGTTGTCCTACCTTCATGTTATCTCTATGAATCGATTGTAGTTTATAATTTTGACTATTTAAACTCCATTTCAATGTGTTTTGATTAAAATATCACACTATATAAACACACTAACCATATACAATACAATAGAAAACACAAAATAACTTTAAATAAAATTCTTAACTACATGGTGTTACTTAGCACCCTCTCTCATATCAGTAAATAATGATAGAAACTAACGATGGTAAGGCTTAAGATTCTAACCATTAACACATCCTACCAATATGGTTCTCTATATATATTTTAACATAAATTTACCTTATTGTGAGACATCATTAATAGTGTAAGTTCCCTTCTATCTGATGCACAATTTTATTGAAAATGCCTTAAATCTGATACCATAAAGCAATATTGCTTGTTTTGGATGAAATTGTTTGGATCATGAGTTGTGATCATGCCATGCCTTCTGACTTAAATTTTTAGTCTCTTTCATCCACATTTCCCTTTGTAAAATTTAATCCATTTTAACATTAATATATTAATCATTATTTCATAGAGTCTTAGTCACTCAGCATCATAACCATTACCATGCGTAGACTAGCAATAATGTACTCCATAGGCATAATTGCCATAAGACCATAAATGAGATAAAAGGGAGTAAAACCTATGAACCTTTTGTAATTTGTTTTATATTTCAAATGTATCAAATGAATTCAATAATCCTAAACATCCCTTTATACATTGTATATTTTCATTAACATTTTACCCAATACATTGTTCGATGCTTTAGCTCGTATATTTACTTAGGGATGATAAATCGTGCTCTTATGGTGTGAGATCATAAACTCCTCAGTGATTCTTTTAATTAGTCTTATTGAGGAAATGAGTTTCTTTGTTATTGACCAAATTTATTTGGAATACAAATATTGTAATAATATTTTCATATAATAATTTGGTATCATATTTTGCACTACAAATTGGTGTCACATCATATTCCACTCACTTGGTGAAGTGATATATTGTAGTAATAATGTACCATGCATGAATTCATTTTCTTGGGAACTTATAAGTCCCATAAATTCAATTTCCCATTGTTATAATATTTTCTCCATGAGCATTAGAACCAATGGCATCTCATCCTTATAATTGGGTTTTTCCCATTCTCTAGTAGACATCATAATGTTTGGCCACTCTATGCACATTGTGAAACATGTTCCACCACCAAATAAAACTTTGTAGTATTTTCCTCATAGTGTCTTCTCATGTGAAGTGACTCATACAATTATTTAACATGATTCTTTTAGAATCTATGGTTGTTCATCTTATAATTATACTTTATGCACCACATCATACTCTCCCCATTCATACAAAAACCCATTAATGATACTATAAGTAATGACTCATTTTATCAATTTATTTTTATCCCTTTCAACATAATGGATAGGGAAAGTTCCTTTCTCCAAGATGTTTTTAATGTATTCTATATTATGAGGGATCATATCAGCCTTGAACAAGTGTTTATTTAGGGACTCATCCTCTATTTCTTCTAGTTATTCTACATTTTTAAACCTATTTAGATGATCTAGTCCATATTTTCTCAACTTATATTTACATTAATTAAGAATTGAAGTTCTTGAACAACATTAACCTCCTAGATATCCATACTCCCAATATTGGATTGTTAACCAGGTATTGAAATGGCTAGTGGTCTATGAAAAGATCAAATGGTGTGGCCAAAAAATAATGTTGATACTTTTATAATGCAAACACCATAGATAAATCCTCTTTTTCTCTAGTTGTGTAGTTTTCTCTCTCTTACTAATAGATTTCTATTGGAAAAATGTATGGGATCATCCAACCCATCATCCCTTGGATGTGCTAAGATAATCCTTATTTCAATACTATCAGGAAAACATAAAATAGGTACGATTATTAACCTTTGCTTGATATCGATATATGTTGTTTGGAATTATAATGTCTACTCAAACTTTGTATCCTTGCACACTAGTTTTTCCATTAGTGCAAATATAGTTGCTTGATAAATTTTCTAAAGTATCCTGTTTGACCAAAAAAGGTGTGCACTTCTATAAATTTGGTTGGGTATGGCATCCCCAAGTTATTACTACAATATTATCTTAGTCAAACAATATGCCATCAGTACATATGACATGGCCCAAAAGAACACTAAAAGGTGTGAAAAATAAGCACTTGTTGACATTTAGAGCAATGCACAAAGTTTGACACCATTCTATAATTAATCATACTTTTGATAGTTACTCTTTAATCAAATAGAAGAAAACTTGGTCATCCAAATATACTTGCTAAATTTCATGAATGAATCCTTTAAATGTAATTATTATAGCCCTAAAAAAATTGTTAACACATTATTCAGACCAAATTAAATTATCTTATATGTAAATGACCCCCATTATGTTGCAAAGGTTGTTTTATCTTGGTCCTCTTCTACAATCAAAATTTGATGGTATTTGTTATATCCATCTATGAAACAGAACACCTCATAACTCATGACTAACTCAAGGACTTAATATGTGAATGATATTGGAAATGGATAATTGATGTAAGCATCATTGAGTGTAAGATAATCTCCACAAACCTAAATCTCCTTGGACTTGTTTGGATACACAACTATGGGACTCACCTAGTGTACCTTTTGAACTATATAAATAATCCCTATTTCTTACATGCAATCTAGTTTAGCCTTTAATTTTATCTTTATGTTGGGGTTTAGCTTGTACGGGTGATTTTTAATGAGTCTAACACACTCTTTTAATTCTACGTTCATCTACCCCAATGACAGATATGTATACACATAATATTTTCAAACTTTTATCACTTATTGATAGTTTGTATCTTACAGGAATTCATCAATTCTCAATCTCTTTAAGTGCATGCTTAAGGGGTGCATCGGGAAAAGGGTGGGCATACCATTAGTGTTTCATAAGATTATTTTCACTTTTTCCACTTTCCATCTACACACTGATCCCATAAACCATTTACCATAAGCTTATTCTTCTTTATTGTACCCATTGCAAACATTTGTCATGTTTTATCTTCCCTGTTCTTGCCTTGACCCCCTTTCACCAGTTGACTTTACTAGGTTGACTGGGTCGACCCTATATAGTTTCAACCTCTAATTATTATATAGAGTCAATAGGGTCAACCCTATACTATTTTAGGATATTTTTCACTTGGAGTTTCATTATCCCTTCAGTCAACCTAGCTTGGGACCTAGTGATTTACCTCTTGAAAACATACAAGGTCAATTGAGTCAACCCTGCATAATTGACATATTCAAAATAATATGGGGCAACATCCACCTATATATACAAGTTCATCTCCAACCATTTGAAAATCAAGAAGTGAATAAAAATAAGTGTGAATGAGCATCTTCATATTGTCCATTTTACTTGAGGAATAAAGCTTAGGGTTCCATACTTTCTTTAGAGATATAGATCTCATCTTGTGGAGAAGTCTTTTGGATGCATATATAGGTCATGTATCCTAGAGATGATTTGTCTTTGTTATCCTTACATACCATGGCAATCTCTTGCAAAGCACCTTGGCCATAGGGGAGATTGAGGCTTGGTGGGTTCATCTTCAAGGTAAGTATTCTTAACTTTATTTCTCCTTTCTAAGAGTAGATATATAATGTAGTTGTGATTCTCTTACATTGATGTGAGTATATGTCTTCTATGCATGTTTAGTTTATTTTATTTTGTTTTGTTTTTAACCCCCACTTCATGCCACAAGATTTGGTGTGCACTAGATTATATTTACTTTTAATAGAGTGAACATTAAACCTTTGAATCTTTTAGAGTTATTGCATGAATGTGTTATATTTTAGGCTTTAGAACCCTTATTATCATGGTGTATTATGACAAGTGATCCCCTAATTAGGTCTACCAGATCCCAATATTGGTCATGCTCCTACTTAACAAATGTATTCCCAATTAGAAGTGTAGGTATTCTCTATCTTCTTCAATATAGTATTGATTTATAGACATTATGCATTTATAATTGCGTATATTATAATGAACCTAATGTGAACTAACATTTACATGATTTTTTTATCTTATTTCATTCTTTCATTCCTTCATCATTATTTCTGTCAAATATTTTCCATACTGAATCGACTTTGTCAACCCAATATCTAGCTTCTATGTGCAAAATTTAAAGTACATGCTACTAGATCAACCCTATTGACCCAGTACAAGTTTTCAAACTTTCAGACATCTAATCTAGACTACTAGGTCAACCCAGTCATACCTGTACATTTTCAAGCACTCAATAAAAGGTTTCTACAAATCTTGATCGACCCAATTGACTTAGTAGAATTTGAAAGCATATATCAAAGTTCCTGAAGAACAATCTTCCTTCTCTGCATCTCTGATCCACTGAGGTTCCTTTTTATCTTTATATCTATTTATTTTTAGTCTTTCATTTTCTTATTTTTAGTTTTTAAAACTACCCCTACACAGTCAACTAGATCAACCCTACTAACCTAGTTTTGTCTTTTGTGTGATATATGGATAACTAGGTCGACTTTGTCAACCCTATTCATTTTCAGACCTTATTTCCATAGTACATGTTCAACGATATTGACCTTGTTTTGTATTTTGTGTATATACTATTGACTATATCAACATTGTACCTTGTTTCAAAGTTAGAATTAACCTTATATGCTAACAATTAGATTACACATTATTTTCTTGTTGCTTTCATGCTTAAAATATATCATATAGATTAATTAGGTGGATTTCAATTAATCACTTGGTTTCACTATTTTCTATTTTATGCACACATAGCCAAATCATAAAATCTAAATAAGAATTTTAACATTTGTCTATCTAAGGACAACCTCCTTGGATTTCATCACCAAAGGGGAAGCTGACTTGATGTTCTAGTTAAGTATAAAGCATGGTTAGTGGTATATTATTGCTAAGCATCCCATACCCTTTTCACTATGATGGATGAAGTGAGGGGGTAGTCCCCAATACTAATCCTATATCATTACCACTATAGATCCTTTTAAGCCCAAACTACCTAAAACTATCCTTAGATTGCCTTCTAGTTCCTTGCTTACAACCAAATTCCCATCATATTTTAAATATATCTTAAAAATCTAATAAAAATTTAGGTTGACCAATTAGTTATCTCTTTATGTTCCAAGTTGATTGCTTTCTCTTTCCTCAATTTTATTTTTTATTGTAAAAACTTGTATTATCCAACATTAGTGCAAGGTTTTGTGGTGTGTGATTCAATTGGATTGGCTAACATTAATCCAATTGATTGTTTCTTTCCCTTATGTTATTTCTTTTCAAATTAATTGAAAAAGTTATCTTATTTCAATTCACAAATATGTTATAAGCTTCTTAAATTTCCCTACCTACTATATTGGATTGACCCAGCCAATCTTATACCTTTTTTAGCCTCTATTCACTATACTAGATTGACCTAGTCAAACTTGTACTATTTACAGATCCTATTTTCCCTTTTTCTAGCCTCTATTCACTATACTGGATTGACCCAATTGACCCTATACTATTTCTATAATTTTTTTCTCCTTTCTTTCTCATCTCTCTTTCCTTCCCTTCATCATGGAATTTATGCTCAATGAAAATATTGAGTTGCAATCACCAAACATGATGAATTTTACCAACCCTCATAGGGTCTCCCATAGAAAGAGTAGGGATCCTCTCCTGGATGCTAGTAATGTTAATATTTCCACTCATACAATGAACTATGACACCTCTCCTAATACATATTCATAGCATAATACTCTTTTCTCATTATAAGACTAACCTAAATTAGAGTATACCCTTGAAATTCTCTTATTTATCTCTAAATTTCCTCAACATCAAAGAAAAGATCATTTTACCATCTACAATCTTATGATTAGTGGTCAATCTAAAAAGTCTCATTGACCGACTCCTACATTCTCAACTAGATTTGGGGTACCAATTTATTTGATTCTATGCCTCTTCCTTTTATTGTGACCTCTTCTTCTCAAATGTTTTCCATTTCCATGCCTAGTATATCCACTAACATGGTAGGTTCTACATCTAGTGGGCCACTCATAATATCCACTATCCTTAATCCTTCCACTAGTGCATTATTTTATACCCAAGGTAATATTTCTACTGGTGCTTCTTCTTCTCAATTGTTCACTAGTCCATATTTTGTTACACAAGAATTTTTTTCCAATAGTGCCTCACATTCTCATAGTTCCTCACAATCTCCTATTAACACCAATAGTAGTATCCAAGCCACTAATACCACCTATAATGATTATAATAATGATAATCAAACACATCAACTATTGTTACAAACACTCAATCAAATGAATACTTTTCAAGCTCATAACATAAATCAAACGATGAGAATGCAAAACCACCTTCTACATCTTTAATCTCATCCTCAACCAATGGATTGGGGCACACACAACCAAAATGTTCCCCCTATTCCTCTTTAATATTCTCAAGGAAATCTCATTTTTCAACCTCATTTGGTAAACAAAACCATTAATCATATCCAGAATGAACCTCTCAATACTCAAATTGCTAATGATATAGGAGGTATCACAACTACAATTTCTTATAATGGATCAACCAATCCCAGCCTTCATCTTAAAACATTTATAAATATTTATAAGTATTGGTTCAAATTAAACGACTTTGTCACTACCAAAATCTTAGACAAAACTCTCACAGGTGATACCTTAGATTGGTCCAACCAACTTATAACTCATTCCATTACTAGTTTGGAGGATTTAGTGAATGCTTTAGTGTAAGAATTCTAGACTAGTGATCTTCCTAAAAACACTTTGGCCTACTTCAGAAATTGCAAACAACATTAAAACAAAACTTCTCAAGCCTTTGTTAAAAGGTGGAAGACTTTGTCAAATAAATGTGAACATAACATGGCTGATGATAATATTTTCTATCTCTTTACCAATGCCCTTTTTCCTAAACTTCAATATTGGGTTTGCACTCTCTCTCTCCATGTACTTTGGAGGAGGCTATTGACCAAGATAAATTACAAGATTTCCTTATGCATAAATTTGATCCACACCAACATTATATAGGTCCTTGTCTCTTACTTAAGATCAAAAATCACAATGTTACCAATGATTGTGTTATAAATTCTTACGACACCAGTCACAATGTTCAAGCTGTCATTCCTAACATTTCATTAGAACTAGTTCCCCCTTCTCAACAATATATAATACTCATTTATCTTCACCAAATGAAATTAATGTTCATAGACATCTGTCCTCATTTGAATTACTTAAGTGTTTACCTAGGTCTCTTCCATGAGAACTTAACCCTACCCATTATATGAAATCTTGGAATGATCCTAACATGCTATGTTGGTTTCATGCTAGTTAGGGTCATTCTCATGAAACCTATAGACATATTCATAATATAGCTATGAAATTTCTTCTTAGTCATAATTTTGATCATGATTCTATCATTTGAAAGCATCAATAAGACTATGAAATTGATTTGAAGGATTTTAAAACACATGATAAATCTCAAGCAATGAACAAAGCTAATTCTCATTTAGCTATTTTCAAATACCCTCTTCTTAATCATCAACCTATTCAAGAAAACCAAGACAAACCCACCCATTCCACCAATAATGTAGAAAGCCTTGTTGAACCCACTTCTGAAGAGAATGTGGTTAACATGACTAATATGCAAAGGGTAGTCACTTTTATCAATTCCAAAACTATCTACACTCCTCCATCTAGAACACATAGTGTTATATAAGATTCTTTCCCAACTAATTTAAATTAGTTGGGGCAAGATTACCTTATTACTTTAGATGATTTAACTTTTTATTTTCCCTTGGATACCACTTAATTTTCTATTTCTACCACTCTTTCATCTTCTTCTAATGCTAATGATACTCAAATTTATATTAACACTTCTACCAATTCTCAACATTAACTTGCATCATTTAATTCATCATAACAAAATAATTTAAAACCTTATTATAATACTTCTTATTATCAACATAAATTCCAATGCACTTTAGCTCCTCCTTCTCTGGACCTTCTTAATCATTATGCACCTGCACCTATATCTAAAAACCTTATTATGGGTTATGATAAGTGGAATCCAATTGCATAACACACTAATCTCCCATCTCATATTTTGTTCCTTGAACATATGAGGACTTCTCCACATCATAGAAACCATCCTATGCAACTATTATTTGAGATGAATATCCTTTGTCCTCCCTTAGCAAGACTAGAAGCATCCTTATCTAGATCTGAGGATAATATATTAAAATAATGTGAAGAGATTTCTATTAATGTTGATGAATCTATGGACACTTATATTTATTTAAAATTTCATATAACTACTATTATTATTGATAAGATTTTGCTTCATGCAAATTATCCTTATTAATTAGTGTCTAAATAGGCAATATCCAAGTTAAGCATGCATTGATTGATGATGATTCCTATGCCTATATTGCCTCTCTCAACTTCATTAAAACCCTTGGATATTGAGAATGAAATATCAAGTCTACATGAAATACCTATCAAGGATATGATATAAGTCAAATTCCTCCTCTCAATTGTGTGTGGATTCAAATTACTATCCCTCCTATCACCATTCATGTGAGGGTGATTATCTTTAACTTCTTCATTTAATATAACATCTTGCTTGTTAGGTCATGGAGTCACCATATGAGAGATATTACTTCTTTTGCCTATCAATACATTAAATTCCCTGATAATGAAGCCATTTATAGGATTCAGGGTGACACTAACCTTGGAATTTTGAACAATTCCAAGACCATGGTATCTTTAAGATTCTTACTCTTGAATCTTTGCCTAGAATTCCATTCCATGAGTCTTAGTATCTCACTTTTACCATTAGTTCAACTCAAGGTTATAATGGAAATCTCAAAATTAATTGGAACATTCCCCCTAACATTTTAGATTCTGATGGTGATGAACCCAATGAGATTAACCTAAATATTAAAACTTCTAATTTCTCATGTCATCTCATCTCACAATTTCCTACTTCCTTGTAGCCTCATTATCTCAAAACTCCTTTTTATTATATTACCATAGTCTTGATCAAAGACTTAGTATTATATTCACCACACTTTTCTAGATGACAAGGTCATCCCAACTTATGTCATTGATATTTATACCCCAGATTACAATAATTGTTTTTCCTTAGATGATGTTGAGATTGTTCATTATCATTATTTGTTACTTGAGTCTTTTTTTGTATCTTCTTATCTTCCTTAATTTATAGTTCCTAATTTTAGTATATTTCCTCTTTATCATAGGGTAGAGATGGAACCAAAATATCCAATTTCTAAGAGGCCTCATAGGACTATATTTATAGATCAGTCTATGATCGAGCCTTATCACTTTGCTAGATACCCTGATCATCGTAGTTAGTTTACTCCTGAGATTAGTGAAACCCTTCTTAGACCTTATGTAGATCCCACTCCTCCCTTAGTATAGACACTATCTAAGCCTATTCCTTCTCCTGATATAGTTGAACCTATTCTTACTCATGTTATAATTGACTCATTTCTTACTCTTGCTATTGTTGAGTGTTCCCCTACCTCTCATCCCATTGGTCCTTCCATTGAGCCTAGTTTTGTTCCTCCTCCATCACCAACTTCCCTCAATGATGGTTTCATTCCCTTGCCTAAGATGGATATTTTTCCCACAAAATGGGTTCAAGAGGCCTTTATATCTTATTCCACTCTTGTTACACCTCCTTATATGAGTTATCCTAAATCCACTCATAAGTGTATCTATTACTTCCATGTGATACACAATTATTCTTCTACCCATTGTCACAAGTTATGATAGTATTCCTTCCTCAGACAAAGTCATGCCTCTAATGTAAGTTCTATCTAAATATATACCTAAGTATGGTGAGGAGTATTTTTTATAGCACCAATGTGGCACCCATCACATCGAACATTGCCACATCCTTTAACAA
>JARHVA010000698.1:3975000-4027500 GCA_037957365.1 Torreya grandis | reverse complement strand
GTTTTTCACTGTCAACCCTTTGTATTTTCCTCAAAAACTGCCTTCTAGTAGTTTTCTCCGTAATTCCTTCAAACCCATTTCCCATCCTAGTTTTTCCTACCTACAGAATCTAATTTGGCTTCATTTTGACATCTAGAAATGCTAATTTTTTTTTGAAAATCAATAAAATACTCCAAAAGTGGCTTAAGATTCATCGTTGCATACCTATAGTGCACCTATTGTTGATCCTAGAGCTCCCACTCATATAGCTTGTTGTTTCCTCATCATTATATTTCATTTGGTAGCCATATCTCTTTTTCTCTCCTTCACAAATTAAAAAAACCAAATGACTTATCTTTCCACTATTTAAAACACTTTTCAAAATTCAAAATTTTCAATTATTTTTAGGCATATTCCTTGTTTTATCTATATCTTTATTTCTACTCATCCATTTTTAAAACCATAAAATGTGTTATATTCATGACGAAATAGAGAATAATTTCCACTATCATATGCCTATTTTCACAAAATTTCAATTTTTGGCTTTTTTTGCACTAACTTATACAAGTTTGCCTAGTGTTCTTCACATTGGACACCTTCACATATCTTGTTGTCTACTTATTTTATTTGAAACACTAAGGTAAATAAAGGCATTTATTTTTCAATTCTATCCTCTTATTTATCTTATTTTCTTCTTACTATACTTTACTTAGCATCATCCTTGTGTGTTATCATGTTTTATTTCCTCAAGCAACATCCCATGTTTCACTCACATGACACGTGATGAGATTCAATTGGGGAATATGCATACACATTATATTTTCACACTTTTATCACTTAATAACACTTTTTATCTTAAAATAACCCATTGAGTCTCAGTCTCTATGAGTTCATTCCTTAAGGGGTGCACCAAGAAAAGGGTGGGTAGACCATTGGTGCTTCATAAGATTGTTGTCCCTTTTTCCACTTTCCATGTACAAACTTGTCTCCTAAACCATTTAAACTAAGATTATTCTTATCTATTGTACCCATTCCAAAAAAAATTCATGCTTTATCCTCCTTGTTCTTGCCATGACCCCCTTTCATCAATTGACTATACTAGGTTGATTGGGTTGACCTTGTATAGTTTTTAGCCAATGATTACTATACAGGTCAACAGGGTCGACCTTGTACTATTTAGGGATATTTTTCACTTGGAGTTTTTTTATTCCTTTGGCTGATCTAGCTTGAGACCTAGTGATTTACTACCTAAAAACATATAGGGTCAACTATGTTGACCCTATACAGCTGGCATATTCGAAAGGATTTAGGGTAATATCTACCTATATATACAAATTCATTTATAAGCATTTGGAAATAAAGAATTAAAAAAAAAAAGTGTGGATGAACATCTGATTATTGATAGTTCTAATTGAGGAAAAAGCTTAGGGTTCCATACTTTCTTTGGAGATATGGATCTTGTCTTGTGGAGAATTATTTTGGATTCATAGATAGGCTGTGTAGCCTAGAGCTGATTTGTCTCTATTATCCTTACATACCACAACAATCTCTTGTGAAGCATCTTGGCCAAGGGGGAGATTGAGGCTTGGTAGGTTCATCTTTAAGGTAAGTATTCCTAACTTTATTTATCCTTTGTAAGAGTAGATAGATAATGCAATTTTTCTTCTCTTCCATGCATTAGTATTTTGTATACATTGACATAAGTACATGTCTTATATGCATGTTTAGTTTAGTTTGTTTTGTTTCTAACCCCCACTTTATGCCATAAGATTTGGTGTGCACTAGATTAGATTTACTTTCTTGTTTATTATATTAGAGTGAACAATAAACATATGAATCTTTTAGGGTTGTTGCATGATTATGTTAGACTATAGGATTTGGAACCCTTCCTAGCATGGTGTATTGTGACAATTGATCACCTAATTGGGTCTAGTGGATCCCCATATCAGTCATGTTACCGCTTACCATTTGTATTCCCAATTAGAAGTATAGGTATGCTCTATCTTCTTTGAGCCAAGATTGATTTACAGACATGATGAATTTAAGATTGCATACAGGATCTACAAATTTTATATCTGATAACATGGTCTACAAGACATCCTAATAGTCTTGTAACAACTATAATTCCCCTAAAATGTGATCCTAGCCTAGTAGTCTCCCAAAATCTTAATTTTAGGCACATAATTTATTTCAATTTTTTATCCAACCCTTTTCAATGGTTATTGATAAATTTTATTTAATCCACTAGGTAGAGACTCTCACATAGTGCACTCCCATTTTCATTTTGTAATGTTTATATTGTGCAGTATTTCCTCTTCAACTTATTCTTTAATTTGGGGAATTTTTTGTTGGGATATCCATTTTGGTCTAAATAATCATTCTAAATTTAGGTCTCTATCACTATAATTAGACTCAATTATCTCATGTGTTAATATATTATAATGCTTAATAAGAACTTATTCTTGTTGGCTAGCCTTGTAATTTTAAAGCACAAGATTTAAATCATGTGTTACTTCATGCTGTGATGATGACTCTGTTGTAACTCCCAAATCTACTATCTAGACATAACATAGAGATGTTTTCAATTCAATAAATGCATTGTGTACCAATAGGTTACCATCCTTAAACACAAAGGTTTTAATAAATTATATTTGCACTTATGTCCAATGTTTGGTCTCTCTTCTATGCTCTTTATGTATATACCAGACAACTGGTATTGGCACTAGTGTGTGACTAAAAATGTAGACCCGATACATTAGCTCCACTCATTGTGAATACCATATATATACACATTGATGAATGTGTAACTTGGGACATTGGCCTTCTTGAAAGAATGGCCATTCTAATTTCACATTTGGATGTAAATTAAATTGCTCATAAAAAAATTCACATGCTTCCTCCTACTATAAGTCTTGATCTTTATGCACTACCTACCAAGTCATAATAGTTCATTTCAGCATATAGTTGAGTGCATTAACTATATGATCCACATTAAACACATGGTGTTCTAACCTCAAAATGAATGGATTAAGATCATATATCACAAATTATTGATGTAATTGATGTTTGGTGGTAAAACCCACGTGTAGAGGTCATATATCATGATCTCGCCTAGCGTAGTTCAACATATTGATGTCTAAATCACCATTTATTGATGATTTTGTTTCCCAAGGTAAAACACCTTCTAGAGAAGGTTATATATAATAGATTATTTTTAAATCTAAATTATATAAAAAATTCACTTATAACTTATAATGTGATCACATTGATGGAGAGGTACAATCTACAAGTTAAAACTGAGGAGCTAGAGATTTTTTTATTTCCAACTTATAAAATGGCTACTCTTTTATCTACATTTTATCCAACAGTGGGCTCAAAAAATGACCCTCTACAGCCCACAATGCATTTTTATTGACATTTGTGTTGACTTTAAATAAAATATTATGACCATAGACATACATTGAATCTAATTCCTTTGGAATCATATAAGGCTTCTATTCCAATTTATTCAAAGGGACAACAACTAACTTGTCTCCTTCATGATCCTTTGGTTGATTGAGTACTATATTAATAACAATTTGACCATCGTAAGCTCACTTCTTACCAATAAAGGTAGGGTAATGGGTCTTAAATGTCCTCGTGTTAATGAATTCAAAATAATTGTGTAGACTTAGCTCAGAAATTCTAATTTATACATCTTCAAGGTGGCCAATTATTTATACCAAGCCATTATCTGTGAGACTAAGGATGATAGGACTGAAGCTCAAGTGAGGTCTACCAATAGTTTCCCATATTGATCTAGGAATCATATTAACATTACTCCTAAAGTTAAATATTATATTAGGGATTTCATAGCCTACAAAATCAATTTCCATTTATGAGTCCACATCATGTGGTTTCTTTGTGTTAAGATACTAAACCACCTTATTGGTATGCTATTGTCCCCTCTGTGTTCACTCCAAAGTATTATGCAAAATATTTTTAATATTCATGGAGATATATACATTATGAATTTTTTTGAATAATTTTAACAAATCTATTAGTGCTATCAAAACAACTTCTTGCTTCATAATCCACATAATTTTGTCATACATTTATGTGTCAATAGTTATAGCATCTCCTTTTGATGCACTAAATTATTGTATGTCATAAAGGACCTATTAATGTTGAATCATCAAGCCCTTATTTTTCATAGGTTTAGGATATTCATCCTGCTTCACATTTTTGATTCCCTAATCTTGTAGGCATTTCTAATGTAGTCAATCCTTGCTCTACATGTTGTTGTTTATTAACATCTTGTATAAATGTATTCTATTTAGGATACACATTAATCATGTTTTCATTATGCACTATACTTGCCTCTAAGGATTAGTAGGACAATTTTGAGTAAAATGATTTTACTCACCACACAAATAACTTTGGATTGACTATTGATATTTTTTAATTATCTTTTTTACAACCACATTGATATTCTCATCAATATCCCCATCTATATCCTCCTCTATTTTGCTTATATCCCCAAGAATGTGACTATTGTCCATCAAATCCTTCTTTCTATTGTTGATGTGCATTGTTGATGTTGTACTAATGTTGAAGTGATTTAGGAGCCTAATTTGATTGTTGTTTTTATGGGCTCACATCATTCTATGAAGTTTGATAATGGTATTATAGTGATGATGGTGTCCATCTAGATAGACCCTAGGGTTGATATTGATATTCAAGTGATAAATGTATCCATTTGGTACTACCTTATGTCTCACTCACCATTTATACATATGAGCCTAAGACTATTTTCTTTGTAGTGGGTAACTATTGCATTGTGACTATGAATACATTATTTTTAATATCTTCCTTTAATTATTGCAAGGCTCTACAACTCATTTTTTATGGTTGATCAAATTTGAAAAACTATAGTACAAACTTTAGGATTTTTTATGTAATAATGTAATATATGAAATTTTTAGTTGTTTTCCCTACTACACTATAGAGTTCATATAATTCTAGATTGACCTTAGGATGATCATTCCTATGATGTCCCTCCTGACCACATTCCATGCATCATATACCTAGATTAGGTTTATCTCTTTTTTATATTTCATCTATCCTCTTCATGAAATCATCTATCTTCACTTCTACTTTGGATCCAATGATTGGAGCATCTTCATAATCTTTAATTTGTTTTACTCTCAATGCAGTTGATTGAGCATCGACCTTCATTATGAATTAAGATTGCATAATAACAAATCTAATTCTTGATAATAGTCCTTCCACAAACTAAACAGCTTTATCCTTTTCCTGCATTAAAAAATTAATTTATTCATCACATATGATAAACTACAATCATAGTCCCACATATATTA
Source organism: Torreya grandis (assembly GCA_037957365.1). NCBI lineage: Eukaryota > Viridiplantae > Streptophyta > Pinopsida > Cupressales > Taxaceae > Torreya > Torreya grandis. The sequence goes on along the minus strand of JARHVA010000698.1, from coordinate 4,022,161 downwards.
TCCACTCTATTATCAGTTCTCCTTCATGACCTAAATAGTCTGGTTTGTGTACTTATTAATTTTGAATTCTACCACTAACTATGATTTAACTTGTTGGAGATATATATTATTAACATCTCTATTGAAAATTAATTCCAAATCACAAACTAATAAATATCCTATGAGTTCACATTTATTTATATCATTAAAATTTATTCCCCTAACCTACCACTTCATGTCACAGGTTAACATATATTGCTTGGGGTTCATAGACCCATCATATTATGTTAATAAAAAAAACATTCCTAGATTGTATTACATATTTGGGTTATTTTTAATGGATAACATTAGCTATTTCACACTCGTAACTGCAACTATAGGTTGTTATACACTAGTCACTATGACTATGAGATTGTGTGAACCTTTTACTAGGGTTTTATAACTATCCTTGAAATTAGATCCAACCTCTTCTAGTATATTATTATCTATAAACTTATTTATCTCTATAATATGTTTTCCAAACTTATATATGAATGACTCAAACCAACTTCCTCCCATCATTTCATTTGCACTTCATGTTTTTAATAAATAAGAATTGGTCTAGTGGATACATACTCAATAAATGAATGATCTCTATCCTTAGATTATTATAATAATGATCTTGGACCTATCATACTCCTATTATTATACACAATACCTTCTTGTGAATATTATTCTGTTTCTCTAATAAATTTTCCTCTTAACTACGGACTACTATCTTTTAACTTATCTACTTTTATTCTAATAGTTTCTTCTTCTTCACTCTACTCCATCTCCTCAATGCACATAACTCTATCTTCTACCTCTTTGGGACCTTTTCCTTCCTGATCTACATCCACTCTAATTCCCACACCTTGTGAAGCCTCTCTCTAGGATCCTCTTTCCTCAACATCTTATGCCTTATTCTTACTCCTACTTGTAGTTAAGTATGTATTAATCAATTTATTCCATCTTCTTTGTTCAAGTTGTTCTAATTTCAAATATATTATTTTCACTCTATCTCTTTTTATCTTCCATATTCTTTCTTTGAGTTTAATTTTCTCTACTTAGTGCCATAAAATTCACTCCTCCTTTACATGCATCCCCATAAAGCCAAAGTGACTAATCTATATTGGCAAGAGTCTACACCATGGACTTTTCCATAACCAACATCTTAACTAGAGTAGGTAATCAGTGAAGGAAATTCCTACATATTAATCTGATAAACTAATCCTATGAAGGTTCAAAATATAAGTAACCTTGTACAATAAATTCATTTATATACCCATAAATGGTATTATTTGTCCATTAATATATTATGTGGGTCCAATTAGTGTACAAGTTTCATAGGTTTTTTAGCTTTTCCTCCAAAAAGGTTATGAGTTTCATCCTTTATGGTTGCAAATAATAGCACTCCAATTTGGATAACCTTGTATCTAATAGCTTAGGTAATTCACACCAAAAGATTTCATAAATTTTGTCATAGATATTCTCCTCAATAATTTCCTTCATATTTTGAGTTATTCTTATTTCTTCCTCTTTGGAAAAATATTGAATTATTTCATAAAGCCATATCTATATACCCCTTTGTCCTAGAAACAATCTGAACATGTTCTAATGAATATTATACTCTCACCACACCATTGTTAGCAGAGGCTCTTGGACAGCTTAATTTAGGGATAGCTTGCGCATAAATAACAATAAGACACAATCAATACCATGATTTAGATAGAATATACTCTTTAGCCAAATCAAACATATTGATGAGAAAAAAACATAGGTTTGTTAGAATATTAACAGTCAACATATACTTATATATATTTGAAAATGTAAGTAAACAAAGTACTCACTACACATATAATAATGATAAAATACATTTATTTAAACAATTTCATAATAGTATGTATTAATGTCTATCACATATAAACTATATACAATTATAATTGAGCATTATATATATATATCTTTACTCAATGTTGTCTCTTCACATTTTAGCCATTTGATATGCTGAAAAAGAGTGAATTTTTGCATTCGATCATCAATAATTATGTTTACATAGGTAAAATACATAAATAAGTTTATACCAAAGACAAAATAATTCAAATCTCACACATGTCCATCAAATATACTCCACAATTTTAGTAATCCCTATTCTTCACCTAGCAATAATATATGGATTTTCATGTAGGATGCATATGAGGTAATTTGATGAAATTATTTCTAATCATATCCCTAAGAATCTCACTTGACATATTTTTAGGATTTTGTTCAGTTGTGGAATCATTTTTATTATGTGACTTTGGTTTTGCCTTCCAATATTGATTTTTATTAGGCACATAATTGGTATGTGAATATGCAAACACATGGTTCACACTAGCATAATATGGATTATTTGCATATGAAATCTGATTTTGTAATAAATTTCTATTTGAATTTAGAGATTGATTTTGATTTTTTAATTCATGTATTAAATTGCTCATACTACTGATTTAATCATTTAGGGATTCATAAACACAAACCCTAGCATTTAAGATTGATTGCCTTTAATTAAAAAAATAGGTTAGGCCACCTTCTCCCTTAGATAAGTGAGAACATGGACCTAGTTAGAGGGATGAGAGATATCACCCTGCCTAGGGTTAAGAGGATGAAGGATCTTATTTGTATCCAATTTAAATGTTCCAAAAATTGATATGAGAAAAATACAAGAAAGACTTACAAATGCTAAGGACCAATCAACTATGATACAATAAGGATATATCAATTTCATACTATTGGTTGTGATTTTTGAAACTTAGAGATAGGTCTTTCTATAAAAATTAGAAATTCAATGAACATAAAAAATAGGGAAATAAGAATTACATGTATGACCTATAGATTTAAATTTACTAGAAATAATAAATTTCTAAATTTGACAAATCTATAAAATATGTTAGAAAATAAAAAGAGGTTTTTTTGTATGTTGACATAATAATGTAACATCTCCTAGTAAATGTATTTTTGATCTATTATGAATCATAAATATTTCAAACAATGTGGAATACTTCATAGGCAAAACACTAAATTTATTCCAAATAAAGAATTAAAAAATGTAATAAATAAGAAATAGTTTTCAGATATACGAGAGTTTTTTGAACAAAATATCATTTTCTATGAAACCTATGAATTAATTCTAACATAAGTACACCATTTAACTTGTAATATAATATTTACTAAAAATATTAAATTGAAACTTTTTTACAAATCATACCAAACTATGGTAAACAAAAAGAGATTCTTTATTATAACAACCTAAGTAGAAAATATCTCTTAGGAATTTATAAATGGATAGATTTGGAGATTGAAAATATCCAATCAAGGAATAATCAAATTGAAATCATAAGCACACAAATACCTTGTCTCCAATGATGGTAAAACACTAGGGTAAAGTTTTATTTCTCAAAAATACATCACAACTATGTAAAACCCTAGGAGGCTTAGAAGCCCTAGATCATTTTTTTGCATTCACATAGATTGGGTGCACCAAATGTTTAACCCAAAATTAGGTTAAAGAATCCTATATTTTGTGTTAATAGGGTTAATAATATAGAAATGACAATTTACAAGGGTGATAATTATATCTACAATAGGTTAATTAGATGCAAAACTTAGATATAAACATACACTAATTTTATTATGCTGAGAATATGCTAAATATAGAAAGTAAAACTAATATATGCATATAAATGAAAAATATTTAATATACTTATTTGGTTATGATTCTAACATAGTGTTGGATATAGAATAGATAAAAATAATTCTAAAAGGAGATTCTAGAATAGTTTTTAGATTTTGGATCTAATGCTTTTCGATCTCTAAACACTAATATTAGCCTAGGATGCTTGTGCTGATGCTATGGTTAGGGTTTGAAATAATTATTTTTTATGAAATACCTACTAAAAAAGGATACAACCATTTGGATCTTTTTGGGTTATCTTGACCTTTGCTTGGTTAAGTCAAATCTAGGTCATCGACTGTTGCTCCTCATGAATTTGTAAAAATCATACTTATTCATCTTCATTATGACCTTGGGTGACATGGGTTAGTGGGAAGGCAATGTTAAATTGACCTTAAAAACCCCTCTATCAGTTAACATTTTCTATATAGAAAATATTATAAAGAGGGCCTCAAATTGATGTAGTTTCCCCCTATATGTTGGCTTGTGTGTGAATCATGCAATATGTGCAAAAAAGTACAATAGTGACCTATCTTGTATCTTAGAAAATCAAGATCTTGGGATACTCATTTATTAATTCATACATGTAGATGTGTTATTCCTATGACTGATATGAGAATAGGATAAAACTAGAAATCTTTAGTTTATTAAGTTTTTATTGAGTGTTTTTGACAGGTTTCCTTTGTTTATGTTAGGCCTTGTAGGTGAGGAACGAATGAGAGTTTATACTATATTTATTTCAATCCATTTTGAGGAGTAACTCATACTATCACTTATGTTGACCATTATGATACGTTTAATTTTCAATATAGATGATTTTAGTGCACTAGACACTTGCATTAGGTCAAGACACGAATGTCGATGTTAGTTCCTATCTTAAACATTAGTGTCCAGGGAGTAGAACAGTAAGTACATGTTTAGAATTTGAAGATATGGAATATAAGTATATTTTAATCATTTTAGATAAGATATAAGACCTCGATCATCAATATAAAACTAGTCAAACTAAGAGATATAGGCTAGAGGTAAAAGATAGAGAAGATTCAAGACTTGCATAAGCAGAAAAGGTCCATAAATAATAAGGAAAACCAAGGTCTAAGTTTTCCAAGTGCAAAAGACTAAGTTACTAGATAATCCACAAATATCATCTACAATGTAAATATATTACAAGGATTTATTGAATATTCCATATATACATACATACATATATATATATATATACATACATACATACATATATATATGTATATACATACATACATACATATATATATATATGTATATATATACATATATATATATATATGTATGTATGTATATGTATATATATACATATATAAATATATATATATATATATATATATATATACATATATATATATATATACATATACATATACATATACATATACATACATATATATATATATATATATATATACACACACACGTGCGTGCACGCATGCACACACACATATTATCGAAGTTGTTGCCAAAATATGGATAATGTGAATGTAATGGAGACGTGATCACATGAGATGAAGCTAGTGCACATCACATAGATGCTAAAGAAATTTGAAATTATACAATAAGATAAATTACACAAGACAAATAGGAGAAAACCTAATATCTGATTAACATGAGATTGCCAAAGTGAAGAATACATATAGGAGAGCACGTAAGTAACTCCTCCACAAAAGGTGGTCAAGACACCCCAAGAATAGATTGTAACTCCTCCATGAAAGTTGGTGACAAGGTGCTAAGAATAGAGAAGTAAATCCCATCAAGGGAGTTACTTATGACATTCTTATGACACCTATGACATATCTATGACACACATCTCCACATAAGCTAGCCTATCCCATGAATGTAGGAAAACTCCATGTATGCACAAATATAATTTTCCTAATTAAATAATAGGGAAAAATAAAAACCTACCATAATACCCGCACATAAGCACAACTTACGTGGGTAGTGTGGAAATATAAAATGGGTCCCGGCAACTAGGCCTGATGAGGTACCCATGTACAAATGCAATCTCTCATAAGATAGAGAAAAGGAGAAAACCCGTAGGAAAAAAACTCCCCCCAAAAGAGAGACATAAAATAAATGAAGAGGCTAGAAGGCCCCCCTAAAGATGATGCTACTACAGATGTAGACCACATCCCAAGCAGAGCTCATAGATGAATGAACTTGCTCTTGGTGAAAGGTTTGCTGAAGATGTCTGCAACCTGCTTTGAAGATTGGCAAAATATCAAGTCAATGACCTGACTATGAACAAGCTCCCAAATGAAATGCATGTGAATCTCTACGTGATTGGTCCATTGGTGCTGAATTGGATTCCTAAAAATATGAATGGTACTTTGGTTGTCATAATAAATGATGGTGGGTTGCCTGATAGGAATGCCAAACTCAAAAAGAATCCCTTGAAGCCAAATAGCCTCAATATCTACATTAATAGCTCCCCTATACTCAGCCTCTATGGATGATATAGCAATAGCATTTTGCTTCTTGCTAGACAAATTGATAGGACCAAAATCTAGAGAGATACTATAACTAGAAATGGACTTACGAGTCTATGAATCGCTAGCCCAGTCTGAATCTGTATATCCAACCAAGTCAACCTCTATGCCAAATCTATAATGAATCATGTATCTCTGTGAACCTTGTATGTAATGCAAGATCCTCTTAGCTACTTTCCAATGTAGCTCATGAGGTTCCTGCATGAATCTAGGGACAAGTCCCACTGTATATGATATGCCAGGCCTGGTGTTATTCAAGTAGATGAGACTACCAATAAGTTTTCGATACCGAGTGGCATCAACCAATGGTGAAGAATAGTCAGACTCAAGCTTTACTCTTGATAGAAAGGGAGTCAAAGATGTCTTGAAATCAGCCATGTGAAATTGAGCCAATAAGTCAAGAGCATACTTAGGCTGTGTAATAGAAATCCCTAAAACTAACTATGAGATCTTGATGCCAAGGAAGCAGTGCAACAAACCCAAGTCTGGAATGTCAAATCTATCCTAAAAAGATGCCTTCACCACTGCAATAGCTGATGAAGAACTCTCAGTGATCAAAAGGTCATCAACATATAGAACCAAAATTAGGAGTGAATCATCCTACCGCAAGAAGTAGACATTGGGGTCAGAATGGCACCTAGTGAAACCCACTGTGAGAAGGAAGGAATCCATCTTGGCATACCAAACCTGAGGGGCCTATTTGAGGCCATAGATAGATTTCCTAAGTTTTCATACTAAGGAAAAATATTGAACAAATCCTGGTGGTTGCTCCATGTAGATCTCCTCTTCTAGATATCTGTGAAGAAAGGCACTCTTCACATCCATCTGATGCACATCCCAACCATGTGTTGTGGCAATAGCCAAGGTGAGTCAGATAGAAGTTATCTTTGCAATGGATGGAAAGGTCTCTGAGTAGTCAATGCCTGCCACCTATGAGAAACCCCTGGTGACCAGTCATACCTTTTACTTATCAATCAACCCATATGTTGTAAACTTGGTCTGATATATCTAGCTACATCAAACCATCTTTCTTCCCTTAGGAAGTGAAGTCAAATCCCAAGTGTGATTATTGATTAAGGAAGAATATTCTTCCTCCATAGCACTATCCCACTTAGGTATCCCTAATGCCTCTTGAAGAGTCTGTGGATTTTAAACTAAAGCAAAGAAGGCATGTGGATCTCTCTAAAAATCCCCCCTAGTGCATCTGTCATCTGTGAGACCTCCTGCCCAAGTGCCAACACTCTTAAGTGTCTGTCTAGCCCAAAGTGGCCCAAAAGTGGGTGAGTCAGGTGCTAACTCCTCATCCTCTAACTGAATAGAGGTGGATGATTCTGCATCACTATCCTTGCTGTCTAAACTTGAAGAAGAGGAAGATGTTTCTAGCTTGAGAACCTACTATGGCTAATCTGAATCTGATGAGAAACCATCATGAAGAAGTAGATCTGATGAGGGAGAAGAAGTGCCAAGTGTTGAGTCTCTAGGACTCCCCTGAAAGTGGACACTTCTCTCAATGAATAACTCATGAGTGGTTGGATCTAGAAGGTGATACCCCTTAATACCATTAAATATCCTACAAAGATGTAAGGCTTGGACTGATGTTCCATAGCTTTGCATTTCTTCTTTGGTATGTGGGACATGGTTGGGGATCTAAAAACCCTAAGTTGCTCAACATTAGGTTTTCTTTTATGCAAAGATTCAAAGGGTGTTATCCCTTTCAAAGCTTTATTAGGAACCCTATTTTGAATGTAGGAAGCACAATTGATGGCTTCGACCCAGTACTGTGGTGCTAAGGATTTGGAGTGAATCATACAACTACCCATCTCTTTTAAGAACCTATTTTTGTGTTCTAGAACCCCATTTTGTGAAGGACTGTAAGTGACTATGCATTGCAAATCAATCCCCTATGTGGTACAAAACTGCTCAAACCTATTACTGGCATACTCCCCTCCATTAGTAGTTTGAAGAACCTTGATGGATTTCTCACTCTGTTTCTCAACAAGAGCCTTGAAGTCTAGAAAATTTTCAAACACTTCAGACTTTTGTTTGAGAAAATATATCCAAGTGTTCCTAGAGAAATCATCAATGAAAGTGCGGATGTACTTGGCCCTTATAAAAGATGGTTTGGGAAAGGGTCTCGATACATCACTGTGGACTAACTCCAAAGGTTGTGAAGCCCTCCAAGCTTTGCCTTTATCAAATTTTGCTTTGGGATGCTTCCCAAGAGAGCATCCCTCACAAAGTATTTTTGAGAATTGGACATGAGGCAAGCCAATGACCATGTTATGTTTGCAAAGTTACTCAAGGTAGCGGTAGTTAAGGTGGCCAAACTGCTCATGCCATAATTTTCTAACTCCATATGAATGAGTCAGCAATGCTATTGGAGAAGAATTAGGTGCAAAATGTGAGGTGTATAACCTTGCTTGGTGATCTTCCCTACCCACTGCCACTATAGTATCACTATGCAACTCCCTGATAGCCACTAAATCTCGTGAAAACTCAACTCTCATGCCCTGACCAATGTGAGTGATTTGGTACACTGATAGGAGATTGGCTAAAAGAGAAGGAACACTTAGAACATTATTGAATGTTCCTCCTTCCATTTAAACTGACCCTCTCCCTACAATGGAAACTGATGTGTCATCGCCCAAACTAATTAAAGTCATGGTACAAGGCTCTAAAGATGAAAACTCAACTAGTGAAGAGCCCATGTGGTGAGAAGCACCCAAATCAATGACCCATGATTTTGTAGAAGCTACAGTTGCTACAAGGGCCTTACCCTTTTCTTTTTCCTTACCCTTGCCTTTTGCCTTGGTAGAATCTTGGGTAGATGAATTATGCTTGATGGACTCAAGAACACTTATGTTGTGCTTCTCTAGAAGATGAGTTGGGTGATCTATTTGTTTCTTCATGCATTTATGTTCATCATGCCCTATCTTTTTACAATATGCACACTTAACCTTCTCCTTCTTAGGTTTACCAGTGGAGGAGGAAGAATCAGTGTTGTTTTTGGCAGGATTGTTATTTTCTTTCTTCTTCTCCTGGTCTTTGTTTTTTTTTCTTCTCCTTTGTTGAAGTCTTAGCCTTACCATTTCCAGCTATCAAAGCTTGGGGTTGAGTAGACTTCATTGTGCCCATTTGAATTAGCTTATCTTTCTCCCTAGTCAAGTCGGTAATGAATGAATCCAAAGAAGGCATTTTCTATGTAGTATCAAGGGCACTTTTTGTGGCATGGAAAGTGGAGACAAACACTGAATAGCTTGGACCTAACTTTATGAGAATAGAAAGGATGAGTTGATCATATTTCTTCTCTATCCCAAATTCTTTCAATTTCAATCTAAGGGCCTTAAACTTAGTGAAGAAGTCCTATAGGGTGTCAAAGTTGCTAGGACTTAGACTTATGAGTTTGTTTTTGAGCTCATGACCTCTCATCTCATCAAGCTTCTCAAATAAGAGTTCTAAGGTGTCCCATATGTCTTTGGGAGTCTCAAAGGTTTATAAATGGAAGAGAAGTTTTGGAGACATGGACAAGCTTAGTAATCCATAGGCTTCATCACTACGATTGTACCACTTGACCTTTTCAGCATCAGTGCTGGGTTCTACTTCAGTACCAATGGTGATCTTATACAACCCTTTGCTTTTAAGAATGATTGAAATTTTAACCTTCCATTCATGATAGTTGAAGGGTGTTAGGGGTTTTAAGTTGAAAATAATCCATTTTAAGTTGAATTTAGGTGAAGTTGTGTTGATATCAAGTTGTGAATTTATAAAGAAAGGAGAATGAAAGCAAAGATTGCAAGTGATGAAAAGCAATCACACCCCCCTAAAATGTTGAGCCCCCCCTCCAAAATATGCAAATTCATGATAAAAATATGTTGATCTTAGCTGAGAATGGGTCTTAGAGCATCAGTGCAAGACTTTAAGCAAGTAGGATGTCAGACTCAGTCGAAAATGCGTCCCAAGAGGCCCAATTTTTAGGCACTTTATAAACTAGTGAATTTTTAACAAATAACAAGCCTACACTATGGAAAATTTAATTAAAAACACTTTTGAAAAAAATGGCACCCAAATTTGAGCTACCATTTTCAAGATATTAAAGATTAAATTTCTCGTAAAGTAGTGTTTTTGCAAAAAAAAACACTAAAACATTAAAAATGTGCATGTTTTGAGAGAGAAAGTGGCCTTCCAACCACTCATTGGTTTCAACACAGAGTGAGGAATCCAAAAGAGGTCTTTTTAAGGGGGAATTGGCCTCCTACCAACCCTAGCCTCACCCTTCGTCTTTGACATGCAAAGATACAAGTTTAAATTTAAACCCCCAAAATTTCAAATTGTCTAAAATACTTAATATTCAGTCAAATTGACTAATTTTTTTTAACAAGTCAATTTTAACCAAAGAATTAAAGTAAAAGATAGAATGAAGTGGATGTCCAAGTATTTAATGGCTCACATGGGATGCCAAACAAGGAAGGGGCGCCATTTTCAAAAAAATAGCAGGTGCAAAATTCTCTCACCAAAATAAGGGTGCACTTCTAATTTATTGACAGCAAAAAAATTGTAGGTAGTGGCACCCCAATTTATCTTGTAGCTGTTCTATCCTCTAGACATGCATCCAACGCAAAAAACAAGTAGAAGCTGAGAGAGTGAAAGGACTAGCTGAGATGAGGAAGAGTTAAAATGTTGTCTCTTTCTCCCAGGCAATTACTGGACACTGTATAACACCACTTTGCCCTGCTAGAGTCCTACTCCACGTGCATATGTGCTTCTTGGAGAGCTACCCCAAGCTAAAAGTAGCGTCCAAAAAATAGCAAGAAATAGAAACCAAATTTGTAGACATTTTTTTCCCTACAGAATGACTAGAAAAAAAGAAATTCCACTGCCTTGCTGAAGCCACAACAAATCTATACAAGATGTCTTGGCAAATTTTAACTCAGATATCTAAAGGGAGATCTAAATGAAACTCAACAGAAATAATTTTTCTAACATATTTTCATATGGATTTGCATGAGTTTTCATGAAACTCTACCAAAACTCTCAAATACAATCGAGTTAAAAAAACTAATAAGAAAGCAAAGTAAGAATTTTAGAATAAACTAATAGCATAACCAGACACATGATTACCAGAGTGGCTCTGATACCATATCAGATTTGTTGCCAGAATCCAGATAATGCGAACGCAATGGAGACATGATCACATGAGATGAAGCTAGTGCACATCACATAGATGCTAAAGCAATTTGAAATTATACAATAAGATAAATTGCACAAGACAAATATGAGAAAACCCAATATCTAATTAACATGAGATGGTGAAAGTGAAGAATACATATAGGATAACACGTAAGTAACTCCTCCACAAAAGGTGGTCAAGGCACCCCAAGAATAGACTGTAACTCTTCCATGAAAGGTGGTGACAAGGTGCTAAGAATAGAGAAGTAACTCCCATCAAGGGAGTTACTTATGACATTCTTATGACACCTATGACATATCTATGACACACATCTCCACATAAGCTAGCCTATCCCACGAATGTAGGAAAACTCCATGTATGCAGAAATATAATTTCCCTAATTAAATAATAGGGAAAAATAAAAACCTACACTAATATATATATATATATATATATATATATATATATATATATATATATATATATATATATATATATATATATATATATATATATATATCAAGGAAGGATTGAAGTGTAGAGCTAAGTTTCATGTCAAGTGACAATATGTGGTTAGTCATATCCCAATACCATAGTCTAGTTCCCTTATCCATCTATTATGAGAAGATTCAATATTCAATCTTTATCTTTAAACTACTCATACTTTATTGGACTAAAATTAAAATATTATATATATCTCGCCCACATCAAATGGAATGTATTGATTCCCCTATCTATCTATCTATTTATCTATCTATCTATCTATCTATCTGTGTATGTGTGTGCATGTGCGTGTGTGCGTGCGTGTATGCATTCGTGCGCGCGCGCGCGCGCACGCGTGCGTGCGTGTGTGTAAGCCCATACCCTATTCAAATATATTGGTAGCCCAAATGAATATTGTATGGTTTTCTACTAGTATTTAGAGATCTCTATGACAATCCACACTCAGACCAGGGAGAGAGTGTTTATCCATAGACCCATGTTAGATTAAATAGGTAGGAGAGAGAGAGAGAGAGAGAGAGAGGAGAGAGAGAGAGAGAGAGAGAGAGAGAGAGAGAGAGAGAGAGAGAGAGAGAGAGAGAGAGAGAGAGAGAGAGAGAGAGAGAGAGAGAGAGTCTATATATATATTATATTGAAGCCCATACCCCAATCAAATATATTGGTAGCCTAAACAAATATTGTATGATTTTATAATAGTATTTAGAGATCTCTATGACAATCCACACTCAGGCCAGGGAGAGAGTGTTTATCCATATACCCATATTAGATTGAATAGGTAGGAAGGAGAATAAAGGGTGGGATTAAATTTTATTACTTACATGTATAGATTGGGATTTGGAAATATACGAGTCCTAGTCATAGAGATAATAATCCCAATCTATATTTATATATATCTTTGTTTTTATTCAAGATTAAGGCCTAGCTATCATAAGAACAAGGTATAGTCCAAATAATAGAGTCCAACATCTAAGCATGGTACTCACTATTCACCTCAACATTTTCATCACTTTTACATCCCACCATTATTATAGACCTATAGATTTTATTTCACTTGTGAGAAGTTGGAGATAGATGGATATAAGTGAGACACTTCATATTCATCACTTTAATGTTTATTACCTAAATAAAATGTTTGACTCAATATTATCTTATTCCCACCATGTAAATCATATGACAATCTTCATAGAGTAATCTATCATGGCCCTAACTAATATACAATACATGAATGAGGATAATCACCCTAATAAACTATAATTGTAATAAAGGAACTAAAAAACCATTAATTATTCATCTAGAAAAGATATTATTCACTCTAAAACATATTTATACCAAATATTGGATTGAAACAAACTCTACTAGATGAGGGAGTGACTAGGAATGATGAGGGAATGATTAGGGATGATGAGGGATAATGAGAAAATGATAATGGATGATGGGGGATGAGGATTACTGAGGATGGAGTGGTAAATAATGATGGAGTGATTATGAGTAATGTGGGATAATGCAGAATGATAGAGTGACTATGGATGATCAGGTATGATGAGGGTTGATAAGGGAGTGGTTATAGATGATGAAGGCTAATGAGGGAGTCATTATGGATGAGGGAGAAGTGATTAGGGATGATGATTGATAATGATAGAGTGACTAGGAATTATGAGGGATGATAAAGGTTGACAAGGGAATTATTAGGGATGATGAGGGATAATGAGGGGCGATGAGGGTGTGACTAGGGATGATGAAAGAGTTATTAGGGATTACTAATAGTGGTGAGGGTTGATAAGGGTTTTATTAGGGATAATCAGGGATGGTGAGGGAGTGATTATGGATAATAAGGGATGATCAAGGATGATGAGTGAGTGACTAAGGATGATTAGGGATGATGATGGTTTATAAAGGAGTGATTATAAACAATGAGTAATGATGATGGTTGATGAGAGAGTGATTAGGAACAATGATAGATAATGAGGGTTAATGAGGGAGTGACTTGGATGATAAAGGATGATGAAGGTCGATGAGGGTGTGACTTAGGATGATGAGATATGATGACGGTAAATCAAGGAGTGATTAGGGATGCTGAGGTATAATGAAATATGTTGAAAGAGTGATTAGGGGTGGTTAGGAATGATTATGGGTAAGAATGGATTATGAGGGAGTGATTAAAGATTATTATGGATGATGAGGGTCAATAATGTTGTGATTGGGGACAATGAGGTCTATTGAGGGAGTGATTAGGGATGATTAGGAATGATGGGGGATGATGTGGGAGTGGGTAGGGATGATTATAGATGATCAAGGTCCATGAGGGAGTGCTTAAGGATGTTAAGTGATGATGATGGAGTGGTTAGGTATGATAAGGGACAATGAGGCTTAATGAGGGAATGCTTAGGTATGATCAATGATGATTAGGTCTAATGACAATGGCATTAGGGATGGTGATGGATGAAGGATGATGACAAATGATGAGGGACTGATTATTATGGAGAATGATGATTTATACACTTGACCCCCTCTCTTTATATGATTGAGGGAGAGAGATATAGTGATATGAGTGATTTTGATATGATCATGATAAAATAGTGATTGAAATAACTTACCTTCACCCCAAATGATAGTGGTGGTAGTTTTATTAGTGGTAGTAACCTATGTGAGTTTAAAATGATATAAGATGAGTTTATTATATATCTTTGCAATAATGTGTGAAATTGGAATTGAAGCATGCATGGATTGAACCATCTAAATGTAATTTATTTTTGAGTTAATGGTACCTTTTTAGGATGACTTTTGAATGGTGTTTCAATTTATTATATTCTTAACGGAGTGTATTAGGGTGACTAGATACATTCATGTTTAGTATAAGTTATTGTATCATAAACTACATATAAATGTCATGTATGAGTGACTACATACATATAATTAGTAATAGGTATGTGTTAGATGTCATGTATGAGTGATCATATCATGACCACATGTACTCTATAGGTTGCATGTTATAGGGTAGTCATTTATGCATATCAATAGACACATTGATTGAAAAATCCATATATTATTTAGGAATTTATCCTAAATCTACCTTATAATGTTTTTCTTTATTGTCCCTAGTCTTTCATTTCTCTATATAGGTGAGAATGCCCCCTATCTTTCTAAGATATGGATCCATAAATTCCCCTTATTTATATCTATATATGTGATAACATCCCCTCTCATGATTTTAAAACATCCCTTAATAATTCTCCCTCTCCCTTATCACTTTATATGATAATTCCTCTTCTAATGATTTTTAAAAATGATAATGTCCCCTCTCCTTTCAGGGTATGGCTCAGGTAAGATATATGTGTGTGTGTGTGTGTGTGTGTGTGTGTGTGTGGCTAGGATTAGATATAGGTATTAAATATCAAGATATAGTTTAGCTATTCAATCAAGTAGGGCATAATCAATTAGGTGGGGCATATTTAATTAAATAAATCAAGTACATAGGTCATAGTCAAGTAGGTAGGGAAATAAAGATAGGTAGATAGGGCATATTCAAGATCAAGATATGGCTCAAGTATTTAGGTAGGGCAAATTCAAGATCAATATATCACTTGGGTATTTAATTAGATGGGGCATACTCATGTAGGTGAAGTAGGTAGGGAATACTAAATTAGGTAAAGTAAGGGCCATACTTAATGGTGTATATATCTTACACACATAACATAATTTGAAATTTTGTTTCTCATTCTATCTTCTAATTATGAAACCTAAGTATTAACCAAAATGGATTTTGAAAAGCCAAATTCTAAATGGTAACTTCTACAACTTTGGGATAAATTTTAGAATATGTAGAGTGACCTTAATTTTTTATATTTATTAAAATAAATTTAAATTATAAGACTATAAAATGTAAACTTGTATTTCTAAATTTATTTTACTAAATATATACTCACACTAACATAGACAAATAGTAAAAAAATAAAAAACATCTTACCAAAGAGAATATGCCTTTTGTACTAGATATGGAATATACCCTTTTAAAATTTCCATATTTGAGTTTTCAATTTTCTCTCAAAAATTTCTTTGGGTCTAGGATTGGGGAGGTCTGAAGCTTGTCTAAAACTAGTCATAGAATAACCCATGTAATTTTAAGGAAATTTAAGAATTTTTTTTTAATCTTTTAGACATATCTGATTAGGTATATTTTATTATTTTTAAAAATGTTATATGAATTTTTAGAGGGAAAAATTAGTTTTTAAATATATAATTTTTTAATGTTAAACTATTATTTGTAATTATTATAAAATCTATACATAACATACCTGATTTTGGAGTATATACATATCATTAAAAATACCTTTATAAAATTTAAACCATCAATCAAAGTTTATAAAAATTATATCCAAAAATATACACATCATCAGTAATGATTTAAAAAAATGATTTTCATGAAGTCAAGGTCAAAAATTGATGTTGGTTCACTCGTTGTTTCAATTTTTCAGCTGTGTTGATATTTAAAATTATATGTATGTATGTATGTATGTATGTGTTCTCAACAATATTCGACATTTCATATATCCATATATGAAATTTCATAAAAGAATTCATTTGTTTACACAAAAAAGTGTGTCTGCACACATGCAATATCCTTAACTTTTCACAAATAAGTGAAAAGCCATTGTCATAAACAAATCCATTTCACACACTATTTTCATCTAGGTATTGATAAAAAATTAGAAACTACATTTAAAATTACACAATTCATATTCTTGTGTCATTATCAAATTCATTTTCTAAGTGTCTTTATAATTATATCCAAGTTCAACTATTTTCATTTTTTTTAAAAAGTGTTGCTTTAAGCCCCTCCCCCTGCCTTTATCCGTTATTATCCTACATCTACCCATATTATATACCCAAAATTTATTTTTGTTCATATAGGCTTATCTATGAATAAAAATTCCACTTAAATCCCCCCTTATGAGGTGAGGGATGTGTCTTAAAAGTCACTCATCTCAAAACAAAATTTTAATGTATCATGCATTACAAGATATAATCATTGAATATCATAGCATATGTGAAAAGTTATGTCGTCATAGTAACATATGTTTCATTAAAATCATGTATTTTTAACATATGAGGTAAGCCCTAAAGTGTAAAATATATATAAATGTATCAATGAAATTCATATTAGTATTTGTAATATAATAAGCCTAAAAAAAACCAAGCACAACATGAACACAAACACAACAAATGAATATCAATAAAATTTACAAGGGCCAACACATAAAGGACAAAAGAATGTCTCACACTCAAATAAGTAAAAAATACACACACAATAAGGCCAAGTTCCATAAACTTAATGGACATTAATATGTTTCAATCACAAAAAAGGACAAGGGCCATTCACTCAATGGACATGAGTATGTCACAATCACACACAAGGTCTAAGGGGCATACACAATAGATAAGAAAATTATAATATATTATGTATAAGTAATAGAATCAAATGGAGCATATAATTCGAAATATAGTATACATTATGTATATTTAATGTGATCATATCCTAGAAATTAACATATATGTGTACACAATGTAAGATAGAGACATTAACAAGAAATTTGTAAAGAGTATATATATACACATAGTATATTGGTTGTATAATGGTAGCACCTATAAATAATATAAACTTTGGATAAGATTTCCTTATCATGGCATGGCCACTAGGTAGAGTAAAATCCAACATCTAAGGTCATATAGAATATACATGTCTTGCATAAGACTCATAAATCTAAATGAAATGTATATGTGATAGAAAACAAATATGTTCATGAGATAAATAACATAGGACAATGATGTATAATAATCCTCAGTCCTAATTTTGGATTTGTAGAATATTTTGAATAATTTGTATTTTTTCAATATTTGAATTATTTTTTCATTTTTCTTTTTAATTTTCAAATAAGAAAAAAGGAAACTAGAATATAAACCATGGGTTCAAAAGTTAAAAAAATAGAAAAAGTTTGAACAATTTGAAACATGTGTCAATGTAAAATATGCATTGATGACATGGCATGGACATTTATGAGAATGATGCCTCCAATGTATATGTGAATTATAGCTAAAAGACACATAGGGGATATAATAAGGATGTAGAGGAAATAGTTTGCATCCTTGTATAATCAAATGTGTACTTGTAAAGATATGTAACACACTTGTATGAGAAATATAATACATAAAGGGAAAAAATTTCATGAATAATAGTGTTGTGTAGATAAAAATTGAGAATACTATAAAAAATTGGATGTATTAAGGCAATGTTTTCTCAACTTTTGATTTAAATCTATAAAAAGGGTACTAATCAATTTTGTCAAATTTATAATAATAGTTTTAGTTGATCTTGAATGTTTTTGGTCAATAATGTTTATTGAAAACACATTTTTGTATTTTTAAACTATGAAAACAACATAATAAATAGAAAACATTGGTAGAATCATAACATCATTTTGGACTACTTAGATTTGGAAAGTGATAAATAAGATTGAAGAGGATACAAATAAAAAAGGATACAATGGATATAATAGTAATCTAATAGATCACATGTGTGAAAAGTGGAATAATATCTTTATGAAGAAATCAAGAAACTATGTACAATAAAAAAATATTTTTTTATTAAATGAATATTTAAAAAAAATAGAATATTCAAAACTGAAATGTGTTAACCAATGATCCCCTCAATAGGGGAGTCATAATATAAATATATATTAAAGTGTACATAGATCACATGATATGGAAAGAAAGTGTTATATTTGGATGAATTTAAATCAAACCAAACATGTCTAAAAGGTGGTATTGCCCTTGAATCATCTCATCAAATCTTCTTGACTTAGCTTCTCTATGATATTCTCTATCCTCCATTTTTTCTTTCATCTATCATTTCCTTTGCTCTCTTCTCTAATATCTAGTTTCTCTGTCACTTGGAAGCATCAGACAACACAAGACCTATAGGCTGACAAGATCACCAAATTTGATACTACTGAAATTTCCATTTTTCAAGATATTTAACTAAATATGACTTTATTTTATAAATATAAATAATAAAAACATAATATAAGGAATAAGATAAATATAATGATGAATAACATATCTATTATATTAAATATCCATCACTCATAAACACTTAGCCACACTTAAAATACTTCATACAATGTTCAATGGAAAATACTGCACATCACATACTGAATCTGCTACTGCAACTCTGAATCTGCAATGAGGACCATCTATCATTTCTGGGTGGAATTACCATAAATAACTAGGAAGGATATCTCACCATTGAAATCAGAAATCAACACTCCATGAAGTTAATCCCAGAGAGAATGAATTGAACACGAGTTCAATATTTGAAAATAGGGGGATTATGATTTGCAAAAGATGATTGATGAAGGAAAATGGCTTTAATTTAGAGAATTACAAATGAGAAGGATAAAGAGGTGAAACTATGAAATTGAGGGAAAATGTGCCATCCTTGAAGTCGTGGTGCTATTCACCAATAGTGCAATTTATCTCTCACATATGCAAGGCATCTTCATGATTTAATTTTGACCTTATCCAAGTGCCCTCAAATGTTACATCCCACTTTGGATTTGACCCCCAATCAAGAATAAGAAATTATGTTTCTCACTTTCCCATGTGCATACTCATAAGTCAAAATATTCCTCAACTTCTAACTTCAATCAAAGGTGCCCCACCAATACATGTTTGAGTGGAATAATGAGATCTAATTTCCATTTGTCTCCCACATGCATTAATTATTCCTTTCATGTGGCCAAGTGGAAAAATGTGCCTCATTTCTCTCTCCTCCACTTTCAATAATTAAAAATTATTATGTGAGTCATGCCACATTACTAAAGGACATCTCATCACTATGACACCTCATTACTATGTCACATCATCATGCACACTTAATCATGAATAGTGATCCCACACTAATATTCCCTTATATCCCTTGACTTAGCTTATAGGAGTAAAATAAGCTAATGGGCTTTTGCGAGTGTCTCATTTAGATTAAGGGGACATTACATTGAATGGGAGCTTGTGACAAGAAGCATTATTCTGATAAGATTAATAGAACAAAATGACATGCTAGTTAGGCAAGAGTGACAAGAAAAGATAGAAAATGTAATTTCATCACCCAACATAATCTATTTATACACAAACAAAGTCAACTATTAGGGTGCATTAATACATATCATATGACTATCAGCCAAAGTAATGTGCATTTGGAAAATAATTATATAACATGTCTTCAACAATTATTAGTATGATATGAATGATATCAAAAAGATCTATAGACAAATTTTAACTATGTTTTTTCCAATAAAAATACCTCTAGCATAATGACATCACTAAAAATTGC
Source organism: Torreya grandis (assembly GCA_037957365.1). Lineage (NCBI taxonomy): Eukaryota > Viridiplantae > Streptophyta > Pinopsida > Cupressales > Taxaceae > Torreya > Torreya grandis. The sequence goes on along the minus strand of JARHVA010000698.1, from coordinate 4,001,879 downwards.
AAAAGAAAATAAATTGTTATAAATTTAAAAAAACAAAAACAAATAAATATAAAAATAATTTTATATTGGTACGATGCCTTAAATGAAGAAGAGTAATTTATATAATATGAAGAAAATTATGATGTCCTTGTCAGTGTAAGATATAAGCAACAAAAAATTCATGAGGAATATATATGGGTATGATACCCCCATCAGAAGATTGGTGTCCTAGAAAGGTAAATTATTCTATAACATAGTAAAAAAAAGAAAGATTGCCATGCGTCCCTCAAGGCTGATGTAAAATCAATCCACATTGTGAGAGAGGAAATGGTTGTGTCACAAGCAAATAAAACATTATAATGTGTATCAGTATGTGTGATCACCATATAAAATCGATATGGTGTAGGGTAGTGTTGTTAGAAAAAATATTAAACTAAAAAACAAATGCAATACACAGAAAATAAACTAGAAGAAAAAAATATATAACTTAAAACAAGAGAGATAGAGAAGCAATTTGATCTGCTTGCTGCAAAATTGTCTTCATGTATCTTTATTGAAATGAAATTGAAATATATACATAAAACAACAACTACAGAAAAAGAAACTAAAAACAAAGAAATGAAACTTTCCCTAAAAGCTAAGATGGGAAACTTTCCCAAACAGAAAAAGAAATACAAAAAATGTTGGGAAACATTCCCAATGAACAAAGACAAATATGATTTTTATCTTATTTTAACATCATCCCTAAAATCTGATTTGTGGGATAGCTTCTCATCCCTAAAATATTCTTCAGTCTATTGAAATCTTTTCTTTCAAAGGTTTTGTCAAATTTTCAGCAACCTGATCTTTGGACCTGCAATAAAAAAATTTGATTTCTTTATTTTTAATCAGCTCTCTGATGAAGTGAAATTTGATGTCTATGTGCTTGATTCTTCCCTGAAAGACTATATTTTTAGAAAGTGCAATTGCTGATTTATTATCACAAAATATAATTGTTTCTTCCATTTGAGGCTGCATCAATGCTTCAAGCATCCTTCATAACCAAACTGCTTGACACCCTGCTGAAGTGGCTGCCACATATTCTGCTTCTATTGAGGACAATGCAACAATGGGTTGTTTCTTTAAAGACCGTGAAATTACACCTGACCCAAAATTAAAAGCATACCTAGAAGTACTTTTTATATCATCTTGATTTCCATCCCAATCACTATCTGTATAACTAGTTAACCTCAAAACACCCTTCTTTTCATAAAAAATTCCATGATTTGCAATCCCTTTTACATACCTTAGTATTATTTTACTTGCTTGTAGATGAGTATCATGTGGATCCTCCATGAACCTACTTATCAAGCTTACTACATACATGATATCTTGTCTTGTTGTAGTTAAGTACATTAAACTTCCAACCAAACTTTTATACAAAGTAGAATCTAACTTTTTGATTTCATCATTTTTGCTCAACTTCAAATCCATGGCAATAGGTGTAATTGTTTGTTTGCTATTTTCCATCTTGAACCTTTTCAAAATATCATTTGCATATTTTTCTTGTGAAATGAAAATTCCATCACTATTTTGTGTTACTTCAAGACCAAGATAATAGTGCAAAAAACCAAGATCAGTCATTTCAAACTCACTCTTTATTGCCACTGAAAATTCTCTAAGCATGTTTTCATTATTCCCGGTATAAAGCAAATCAACAACATAAATATAAACTATCATAACATCTCCTTGCTGATTTAGTTTTATGAAAAAGGTGGGCTCATAAGGGCATTTTTAAAAAACATTTAAAAAATTATATGATTCAATCCTTTCATACCAAACTCTAGGTGCTTGCTTTAAACCATACAAAGCTTTCTTTAGTTTGAGCACCTTACCTCTCTAACATTTAATCTCAAAACTAGGTGGTTGCTCAATATAAATTTATTCCTCCAATACACCATTTAAGAATGCTGATTTTACATCCATATGAAAGACTTTCCAACCCTTTTGTGCTAAAAGAGCTAAAATCATTCGAATAGTATCCATTCTAGCAATAGGTGCAAAAAATTCATTATAATCAATCCCTATTTTTTGTTTGTATCCCTTTACTACCAATCTGGCCTTGTATTTATTCACTTTACCTTGCTCATTGTACTTTTTTTTATATACCCACTTTACTCCAATTGGCTTCTTATGCTCAGGGAGATCTATAATTTCCCAAGTTTGATTCTTTTCTATGGCTGCAATTTCTTCATTCATAGCTTTAATCAATTTATCACCATTTATAGCTTCTTCAAATGTAACAGGATCACTATTAGCAAAAAATGCAAAATGATAAATATCTTCACTTACCTCTGTTGTTTCTTGATATATGTCAGACAAACTCCTTGTTTTCTGCCACCTTTTTGGAGATTCTGAGGTGGATAATGGAGAACTAAATGATGAAACATGTCTATGACTTGGTGGAGATGAAGAAGAACCTCTTCTTAGTGCTAACTATTGAATGCTACTACGGCTATCTCCTGTGTTAACAACTGAAATTTGTTGTTGATTTGTAGCTCTATCTTCAATGTTAACTGTTTGATTTTTCTCTTCCAATTTCCAACACCACTCCTGATCTTCAAGAAACTTTGCATATCTACTTATCACCAGCTTTTTTGTCTCTAGATTGTACAACCTGTATGCCTTGGATTCTTCACTGTATCTAACAAAGATACATTTTTTGCCTTATCATCCAATTTCTTTCTAAGTGCATCTGGAACATGAGAATAAGCAATACACCCAAAAATTCTTAAATTACCTACCCAAGGTTTGTATCCTCCCCAGGCTTCTTCTGGTGTCATGCCCCAAATTGAGTTCATGGGACATCTATTCAAAATATAACTTGCACAACAAACTACTTCTACCCAAAAAACCTTAGGTAAATTCTTAACATTAAACATACTCCTTACCACAATTAAAATTGTTCTATTTTTTGTCTCAGCTACACCATTTTGCTAAGGTGTATACCTTGTTGTTAGCTACCTTTTTATGGCCTTTTCAATACAATAATTATGAAAAGCATGTGAAATATACTCTCCACCCCTATCAGTCCTCAAAATTTTGAGAAAATAACCACTTTGCTTCTCAACTAATTCTTTAAATTCTCTGAATTTCTTGAAAGTATTAGATTTATTTTTCAAAGGATACACCCAAATTTTTCTACTATAGTGATCAATAAATGCCAAAAAATATTTCATACCAGATAATGAAGCAACCTCAATTGGTCCACATAGATATGAGTGAACTAACTCTAATGGCTTTGAAGCTCTCCAAGAATCCCTTACTCGAAAGGGTTCTCTATTGTGCTTTCCAACAATACAACCTTCACATTCTTCATCTGGTCTTTGGATAAATGGTAAACCTGTTACCATGTTCTTTTTATACAAAAGATTTATTCCACCAAAATTCAAATGACCAAACCTAAGATGCCATAACCACTTTGTGTCTTTTACAAGAGCACTGAAACTTAAATGCATATTGTTTCTGATACTAAGAGAAAACATCTTATTAGCAGTCATGGGTATTTTGGTTATCAGCTTGTTTTTACCATCAACAATAATGCATGAACCATTTTCAAATTTGACAGTGTGGCCTTATTGCACAAGTTGACCTACACTTAACAAGTTATGCTTTAAGCCTGGTACATAAAACACATCACCAATATATTTTTTCTCACCTTGTCTTGTTGTGATTAATATCCTCCCTTTCCCCATGACTGGTGCAATTGTATTATTTCCCATCTTGACTTTAGATTTGATAGACTCATCCAAATTCTAAAATATCTCTTTGTGTCTTGTCATATGATTACTGCACCCACTGTCAACATACCATTTGTCATCATTTACTTCCTCCTTTGTGCTGCATGTTAGCAAGACATATCCTTCCTGCCCATCACCTTCATTTGCATATTGGGCTTCTTGTTTACTTTCATCTGAAATCATTTTCCTACATTCAGATGCAAAATGTCGATACTTTTGATAGTAATAACATTGTAAAGATGATTTATCATACCTCTGAAAACCTCATCCTCTTTGGTGAAAATTTGCTCTACCTCTACCTCTTGCTTGAGTGAGACCACAATTTTCTTCATCACTTCTATTTGCCTCTTTGACCTCTGCCTCTTTGTTGAAAATGTCCTCCTCTTCCTCTTGAATTTCTACCTCTTCCTCTTTGTGTTGAAGATGATTTTGGTGTTGTTTCTTTTTCTTTCAAAGATATCTTTCTCTTTAAAGCTTTCTGAAGTGGCTCCTTTATTGATTTATTTATTCTATGTTCATGTGTGTACAATGAACCCATAAGCTCATCTATAGATAAAGATGTTAGATCTTTTGATTCTTCAATATCTATAACTGCAGGATCATATTTTTCAGGCAAACTTCTTAAAAAAATTTCAAATTTTTTTTGATTAGTCACAACCTCACCATTTGATTTCATCTGATTAACTATACCCATTGTATGAGTAAAGAAATCTCCTAAGCATCCTGAATCTGACATTTGTAAAATTTCAAAATATTTTCTAAGCATTTGAAGGTGAACTGTTCTTACTTTTTCTGTAACTTGAAATGATTGTGCAAGGAGATCCCATGCTTCTTTGGCCTTCAAAGTGGTTGTAACTCTTAGAAGAAGAGTTTCATCAAGACCTTGCACTATGAACAATAATGCTTTCTGATCTTTTTTCTGATTATTCTGCAGTAAATCCCTTTCATTTTGTGTGAGGGATGCTAATGCTGCTGCATCTACTGGTTCTGAATACCGATTCTGCACAAGATCCCATAGCTCCTGTGACCTGAACAAAATTTTCATCTGAAAACTCCAAAAATCATAATTTTTTCCATTAAATTTAGGAATTTGTAGCTGTGTACTATTAACATTTGTTGTCATTTTGAACTAGCTTTGATACAATATGTTAGAAAAAATATTAAACTAAAAAACAAATGCAATACAAAGAAAATAAACCAGAAGAAAAAAATATATAACTTAAAACAGGAGAGACAGAGAAGCAATTTAATATGCTTGCTGCAAAATTGTCTTCATGTATCTTTATTGAAAGGAAATTGAAATATATACATAAAACAACAACTATAAAAAAAGAAACTAAAAACAAAGGAAACTTTCCCTAAAAGCTAAAATGGGAAACTTTTCCAAATAGAAAAAGAAATACAGAAAATTTTGGGAAACATTCCCAACGAACAAAGACAAATCTGATTGTTATCTTATTTTAACAAGTGCATCATTGCTAAGATGTTAATATGAAATAATAAAAATGATAAAAGGTGCCATAAATTCTGAGAAGGTACTAGTCGTAGACCATGCTTGCCGATAACATGACCAGGTAGGAAAAATGCATTTTTATGTTTCTTGGTCGGTAAAATAGGCTCAATATATATTGATATTAGTTCACAAGGATAACTGGGTGATATTTTCACATATAAAAATATAAAAAGCTTCACAACATATAAACTAATATGGTTTCTTTCTCTTTCTTTTTTTTTTTGGTTTTTTGGTTTTCTTTTATTCTTCTCTGTCTTTTTTTTTGGGGATTTATTTACATTTTTTAATATATTAATTTTTTTATTTTAAAATTTTAAATTGATACGAAGATTGTTAGATTCAATATTATATATAAATTGGTCTAGTTTATGATTTATGTGATTTTAAAATAAAATATTAAAGAAATAATAGATTTTTTTGGTGATTCTTTTTTAATTTTTATTTTTTTATAAATTTTATTAATTACAGATACTAACAATTTTTTTACTCTATCTAACAATAGCATGTCTTCCCTTCAAATTATATGTAAAGTATAATAAATAATTTAAATAATAAAATAAAATATATAATTATAAAAGAAATTTTAAATATTAAACATAGAGAAATAATAGAATATCACAATAACAAGAATAGAATATAGTAAATCTACACAAAATATTGATAGCATATAAGAATTCTAAAAATACATAATTGAACCTCTTCAAAGAAGAAATATATAGAAATTTGAAATAAAAATGATATTTACAATACTATGATTCAATTATAATAATTGCTTCCTATATATATATTATACCAAAGTTATCATTATTACATATATCGACACCACTACCAATTCTACCCACCTAATTTTTGTGCGTGACTTATTATCACAAATTTTTAGTTATGCATATGTATAATTATTTCAAATTAGAGTGTATTGGACCCATGGTTTTCCATTTACATCTTTCTCCTTCTTCTATGTGTAATCGTATTATTACCTTATTTTGTTTTATATTTCTTATTTGTTTGTTTTGCACTTACATGCCTACTTCTTTGTTTTTATTTTGTCTTATGCTATTCTTTTAACCTTGGGATCAATTCAATGTTCTTATTAAATATATCTTTGGGTAGATTCAATGCTTTACCAAAATTTCCCCTTATTTTTATGTAGAATATTTTATACATCATCATATTCTTTAAGTGTTCTATTTGTGCCATTTCTTTCTCAGAGACACAGAGAGAGAGAGAGAGAGAGAGAGTCCTTAATTTTATTAGTTTTGATATATTTGTGAGTTTCCTTTATCAATTACATTTTTTAACTTTCCATAATATATTTATCCCTATGATAATTTAAATAATTTATTTTTTGATTAACTTAATTAAACATATTTTTCAACCCTTACACTCAATCAATTTACTGATTGACTTATTGACTTAGAATCTAATAATTACCTACCTCCCCCCGTCTCTCTCTCTCGATATATATATATATATATATATATATATATATATATATATATATATATATATATATATATATATATATATATATATATATATATATATATATATATATATCACTTTTATTTGCATGAATCCACACCTACCAAACAAGGTACATAATGTCATCATCATGTCATTATCAAAACAACCTGTTAACATGATTATTGAGTAGAACACCTTAGAAAAGTTTAAATAATTGGATGGTCGGTTGGACCATGCCCTAACACTTAAATTAGGTCATATGTTAACTTTAATTGTTTGGATTAAGTTTACTCTAAGGCCTTATGTTTAGGGAGGCATTTGTGAATGCATAGGAAATATTTATCCAACAAACATTCATGGAGGTTATAAAACATTAATTTGAAATGCTAAAGGAGGGAGGGAAGTCCAACACACTGGGTGGTTTGAGAAAAATAAGTAAATAATTAAAATTTTCTTAGATTCCAGATTGATTAATTTTTAAAAATGCCATTTTTATGCGTAGAAAGTCTAGCAGGGCAAAATTAACTTCGGCATGGGAATTTAACCTCAGTAGCCCTGTAAAGTTGCCAGGCCAGCTCGGCCCCCTTGGGTAAAGGCTTAGAAATCAGGGATAGATTGATTCCCCTCCCACGGTGAGCATTTTTAGTCTGAGGAAGTGGAAGGAGGAAAGACGTATTAGAAGTGCGCAATAGTAGGAGATGCCACAGGGTCAGAGAATGGAGGGATCATGCCAGAACCGTTCACCGTACTCCTCGAAGTATGTATTCTGCGAAGTATTTAATCTCTTCCTAAAAACTGGAATTTCATGTGCATGATATTGACTTGGGATGTTATGGGTTGGCACTGGTTAACAAGTAAAACACTTGCTCAGTTTATATTTTTGTTCTATTCTGTACACTTTTATGGCTTTACCTGCGTAGTATTAAATTAGATGTGGTCTCCTATATATCTAGAAATATTTGTATTGAGGTTTCAGTTCTTGGGGCCGGAGGCTGGATAATGATATAAGGTAGCTGTCCTCAATTTGCCAACGTATTTACTTAAATGTATCTTAGCCCTTTTCTATAAACCAATACATTATCCTTCCTTCTTCACCAACATGGAGTCATGCTCTTTCATAATTTATTTTGATGAGGCCTTGAGTTTAGCCCATCAGTCCACTTTCTTTTGAGGTATTTTGTTGACAGTCCACATGCCTTACATATGCCCTCTCATTGGTCCACATGAATCCCAGGGCACTTGAAACTTCAACGTCTCTTACGAATCGTCTTTTGATGCATTTCGACATGTCCTTACCCTGTCCAATGCCCTTATTGTGCACTAGCTACAACTGTGCCAACAGTAGTAGACAGGTTATGATAAAAACCTGATGGAAGTATTTGTTTAAATAAGGAAAATGCTTACGAAGGATATATGGCATAAGTTGGATGCTTTTCTGTTTTTATTTATAAGGAAGTTCATGATCGGTCTTTTGGTAAAAAATCTTGTATGCAGCATTCATCCTTCCCTCTTTACATAAAGCTATTAGATCGAGATTGGTAGTGAACGGTATAAACTTTGTATGTTAAGTGGTATAAATTTATTTATATCCAACTTTTTGTTGCCACTATAGCCTTAAAATTCTAGCACCATCCTTGTCAGCAAAAGTGATTTTTTCTTGACCTCTTAAAACTTGATGAAGATGTGGAATGAAAAGCTGTCATACACATTCAACGAGGAATCCAGCAACCCACTCTAATAGTGTGACTCATAATAAGCCAAAATGACCTTTTTCTTATAATAATTTCTATTACTATGTTTATTACATGTAGATGTCTCTTTTCTTCCCTTGCGCTTCTGTTAATTTCATTTACAATACACTCACCTTACTCTCCACATCCAATTTGAGGATAGTTGTGTTTCTTCATGTTCAATAATTGAGTTGTTGATATGGATGTTCTGCCCATCCTTTGGGACTGAGGGTCTGCTATTCCTTAAATCATTTTTTATTTGAGTTTATTCGTTTTATTATATACATTCTTGATGAATCTACAATCTGTATTTGAGACTTTTAATCGATTGAATATAATATTACAATTGTTTTTGTTGTAGACAGTTCTTTATAATCATATATATGGTGGTTATATGTATAAGTTCTTCCTCATCTTTAATCTAAAGTTATTTTTATTCATTTGAAAATTACATTGTAAATATTATACTGATATAACTTGTATGTTGTTTGTTGTATAGTGCAGGATGGTGTTGGTTGAACATAATAAAGATCCCAAAAAAATCTCCTTTTTATATTTAATGTCAAAATAAAATATATGAAACATTTTCTCTGCTCTCCTTTTTAGAAAGAAAAAATAAACTAACAGATTGTCAGTACCTTCTTGATTATAGTTCTATTATGCATAATTTTATATTTATAAACCTATATTTGAAAATAAATTTGTATTTTTATCATAAGATAAATAGTTTGGGCTTATTGTATTTCATCTTGATTGTATTTGATCTGTGATCATGTTCAATCAAGTAGAAACATTATATATGTATTTCATGTGTTTCAACATCTATTCTGTTATAAAAATTGTTAAGGGCTATTGATAAGATATAACCCCCTTTTGCAAGGTGGTAATTTAGTATGGGAACAAGTCACATCAATTTTGCTGTTGACATACATAATTAAATTGTTAATAGTTACGTGTTCATGCTAATTAATTTTAAGAATTCTAAAGGTACTTTTTTATTAAGTTGGGATTTAAATCTTGGTAGGATTTTAAATGTGTTATCATGATTCATATTATTAGTGATTTGACGGTAATTATTTATTTTCTGTATTCAAGTAAATTAGCATATTTTATTGTTAACAGATTAAAAAATATGATAATGGTATAGTTTTACATAAAATTTAATGTTGTATTATATTAATTAAAATTAATTATGAAAGTCCCTGACTTTGTGTTGAATGCGAGTCACTCTTCTTTGATTATTAGGAAATACATCAAAATGTCGATATTTATAACCTTATGATGGTTAATATCATATTATAAAACTAATCTTAGTTTTTTATTGAGATTTTGTTATGTTGTTTCAATTTTCAATTGCAAAAACTAACCTCACTTGATTTTAAAAATGGATTATGATTGTTGGCTATGAGCTTATTTTAACAATGCTAGGTATAATATTCATTATTCAATTTTCTTGTCTTTAAGAGGAGTTGTCTTTTTTTATTCGACATCTAATAATAATAGATTTAGTATTAAAAAATGGGTTGTATTTATGGTGTGTGATAAAAACAAATTCCCCCTTTATCATATCATCATGATAATAGGATGCACACACCTATTGTAATTCGAATGATGTTATGTATATAGATATCTTGACATAAATGTACTACCAATTTATCTTCACACCTTCAAGTGGGGTATGTGACATGACATCAAATTCGACAAAGACATATTTATTATCTATATTTATATTTTACTTTTTGTGATTATATTTTATTATAATTACATAAACGAATTTATACAAATTTGAAAATATTAAAATGGATTCAGCCATATATTATTATAAAACATCTATCATTTCACTCTATCTATTAATATGACCAATCATAAGAGCAGGTCTTACAATACCTCAGATCAAAACAAGAAAATTTATCTGGATATTTCTATATATATTTGTATATATATTTTCAACATTAATAATAAAGTATTGAGAAAAGTATTGAAAAAAACTATTAATAAAACTAATAGCACCCTAAATGGTCCATTTGTCTACTTTTTTTACCAAGTGAATTTGGTTGAAAGAACTCCTAAAGGAGTGATAACTATATCTAGAACATGTCTAAAAGTTGTCATCAAAATAAAATTATGTTTTCTTATAAATAGTGGTGACATTGGTACCACCAAATGTAGTCGTTCATATAAACCCATTTTGAATTAGTAAATATATATTTTTACATTAATACAACATTTAATACTTGTTACAATTGGCCAATTTTATCAATGATGTCCACTTTATACTATTAAAAAAAATTATCGATGTATTTATGGAGAAAAATCTTTATCCTTTTTCTTACTAAGTAATTAAAGATGTGTGACTCAAATATTTATTTTTATACTTTTTAAAATAAATTCACTCATTTATATACACACATAAAAGTAAGAGAATGATGTAAACACCTTTTTTATATACAATTATTTTTATAAAAAAATTTAAAGTATGTTTTATATTTATAACTTTTTTTTATAATTATAATGTTATTAGCACTTGTTTATGTGTTTATACATCTTTGGTTCTTCTCTATTGGATGGTCTTCTCTTATTATGCATATGTTTGCTTTTTATATTTTTTATTCCTTTTGGCTTATTTTTCTATTCTTCCTTTGTCTTTAGGTATTTCTTCCCCAAGGAAAAATATATTAGTTTGGCCAAATATTCCTTGGATAGATTGAATAGCTCACAAAATCTACCACTTCAATTTTTATGGGTTCTTCAAGTCTTTTCAATGTTTGGATCTATGTGTGTCAATTATTTAATTCTCATTGATTAATTTGTAAGAGAAAAGGCATTTAACTTGAACTTAAGATTTTTGTATATAAAATTAATTTAAAGACATTTTAAGAAAAAGTATCAAGGAATAACATTTATTCATCATAAAGATATTCAAGTCTAAAAACATTCTACAAATATTTATTCTTTCTCTTAAGGACTTATATTTAAGGTTTAATTTCATCTTGTACAATAAGGATAAGTGAATCTAGTTTCATCTCCACTTAGAAAGAGGAGGTTGAATCCCTCATTATATTTATACATTAAAATTATAGAATAATCATGTGGGATATGATTTTAATATGTGATATATGTATTTGAAACAACCTTGAGTATGATTGGCTTATCTTTTTCTTCATTTCCAATTTTATGTGTTTTTGTGATGAATTAGGTTAAGTGGATAAATATGAAGAAATCATAAATTTATATCTATGAATTCATGAAAACGACATTGCAACATTGTAAAACATTTTATTATGAAATTTTCATAACATATAAATGTGTTCAGTGTGTATTTGATGGTAGGGAAACATATTTGTCAACAAAAGTGGGATAGATTTATCAGTCTTTCCTAGGTTACCTTATGTAGGATAGATTTATCGATCTTTCCTAAGTTACCTTACGTATATCTCACATTCTATGAACATCATGGATTATGTTCCTATGTAGTTAGCAATTGAGATTTCACATAGAGCTTAGTCATTCCTTGAATACCATTATTGCACTTCCAAAATTTCCAAATTATGTCAAAGTGTGACTCTTCAATCTCTTTTGCATATCATATTTTCCATTCCTTCTCAAATAAATTTTAATTTAAAATCTTCAATATTTATAGCTACTATGATATATCCAATTTAATATTTTAGATTATTATATCTTAAATCTAATTCATACATAATTTTACCATTTACTTGGTGTTATTATTTACTAGTGTCCCATTTTGATAAAACACAAATTTAAAGATATAAAAATTATCACATGATTAAGTAAAAGTCTACGTTAGCTAAAATTCAGACAAAAATATCATAACATACACTAGTTTATAAGTAAATAGAATTTTTGTATGCTTCAAATCAATTTTATAATTAATATCGATGACTTTAAAGTCCATCTATAGGAACAATCCATCCTTCCATGTTACAATCATCACATTCTACATTATTACACTTTATCAGATAGTCTAAAATCACCCTCATCTATAGCCTCTTTGTTCATGTTTATAGTATTTTATCAGCTTCAAAAGTGATCCTTCCCTCCTCATCAACCTCTAGTAAATATTTTTTTTACAAATATTCATTTTGAAATGAAATTATTGAAAGTGTAAACATACAATACTAGATTTATTTTCATTGATTCAATTATGAAATACTAGATATATTTTTACTAAATGAGGCAACTAAATCTTGTGTTTGAATTTAATAGTAACATAGATGAATTTATAGGGATCTTAAAAATTAGGTGAAATCTTTTTAAACTTACATTTTTCAAGTCAATTTTATTATATAGATGTTATGACTCAAAAATCCGATCTCTCCTACTTAAATTTTTATTTTATTTGAATTGTTGGTTAGTTTGGTACTTCGTTCAGTTATGTGTCATTTCTTAATTATCTTTGATATTGGAGAAAACCCAAAGCTAATGTTTTATATTTTCTTAAACTTCTGAAATATTTGTATAAAATCTCACACCTGAGATGATATATACTTGCTTGTTCATATGTAATGCCAAAAATAAAAATATTTTGATGAAGTATAAAAATAATTGTTATATTACCATTATTCTAGTGATAGCCATTAAACCAATTATTTAAATCAAATTGTATTTTAGATGAAATACTATTAAAAATAATATAAACCAATGATACAAGGAAGATTAATCATTTATTAAAATCAAATAATAATTCACGCTCTATTTTATGTGTTGAAAATAGGAGACATGCGAAAAAGACAATGTTGAACTAAAAATAAAAACTAATAAAGAAGTAAATGAAAAATAACATTAATGTCCGAGAATAATTTATGATTTCTAAATATGAATATATAATGTGCATGCCTATAGTTGACTACATATCAATTGTTACATAATGATTCGATAGAGAAGGGAATGGTGACTACACCCTTCATGTTTTGGGTAAGATTTATTATTATTATTATTATTATTATTATTATTATTATTATTATTATTATTATTATTATTATTATTATTATTATTATTATTATTATCCTTGAACATTGTTTTTATATTTTTATAAGTTTTAGAATCTTAATTTTATTGTATCGCTTTATAAGTAGATGTCTTTCTTATCTATACTTACTTTTTTAAAAATGGATGAATTAAATTGTCTATATTTTATCTACAAATTTATTGTATTGATATTTGTAATCAAAATACAATTCAAAATAATAATGCAAAACATATTTGGATTGAAAAACCATAAAGGAGTTGCAATATATATTTTACATGTGAGAATCAAACTAATTGTAATTTTTTTACAATGAAAATATAGAAATATATTGATGTATTCAACCTTTTCTTTCCAATCTCTGACAACTTCCTACAAATTCACATAAGCATTGATTTGGTAAATAAAGAAATATATATTTTATGCAAACCATTGAGCATTGATAACTAAATGTATAGTAGTCTTAAACATGAAAAATGAATGATTAAATAGAGAATAAAAAAATTTAAAAAACCTAAATGATAATTATTATGTAAATTTATTTTTTAAATTATTATATTTATATATATATATATATATATATATATATATATATATATATATATATATATATATATCCTAAAAATTTGTTATAAAAATTGAAACTAACCATTAAACAATATAAAATATAAGAAAAATGAAATATATATATCTCCAAACATCAAAAGTACATGACCACAACAATCAAGCCCTCCAAAATCAAAGACAATATCAATGTTAGGCCCACCATTTCTACCAGAAAAAAAGGACAAGATAAATGTTTCCATCCCAAAAGAGAAAAAGAGCAAACCCATATAGATGATAGAGAAAATAGTCATATGGGCATAAAATGAACAAGACAAAAACATAATAAAAATAAAATTGGATTAGAAGATCGCATGGAGAAAAAGGAGTGATTAAAACACTAAACAAAGGGATAAGAATATCTTTATTCAAGGTAAAAATCCATATGAAAAAATTAGTATAAATAAAATTTAAGAAAAAGTGTTATTAAAAAATAGTTTTATACATAATCCCATTCTTTGATGAGTATTTTTGAGTGTTGTATGTATGTGAAAAAATAGAATGATACATAATTGAAGTGTCTATCTTGAATTATAGTAGGAAGAGAAGGATTGAGATATTATCATGCATCTATCTACAATTTTTTTAATTGAAAATTTTAATATATTTATTAAAAATGATCATTTTATAATAAGTAATTAATTTTATATATGATTATTATGATTATTTTAAAATTGATATTGAATTGAGCATATGAATAAATACACCTAATATGTATGGGGAAAAATGTTATTATGGTTTGAATAAAAAAATATTTTTTTTCTCATTATTTTGTATTTTTTTTTCTTACAATTTATATGAATATTTTACACTTCTTAAGAATTTTAACAATCCAACAAATTTATTGATCTACCCAATTTTATTTTTTAAAGATTTGATAGTTTTAAGAATATATTTTTTTCTAAATACATCCATCCAAATTTTTCTTAATAACCTTCATTTAGTAGTGGTTTAAAAACTCTCTCGTATGTAATGATAATACTTAGATATATACCACCTTAATGAGTTTAAGAATTTAATAATATTTGAACCATCAATTATTAAATATAGATATATTCCAGTTTTTATTAAAACTTGAAACTAGACATATTAGATTTTATAGTTTCAAATATTTCAAATACTAAAATTAAATTTTGGTATTATTATATTTCAATTTAAAATTTATTTGAATTAAGAATCATGTTTTATGGAATCTAATTTAAAAGTTTTTGGAATTTAATATTAAATAACTAAATTTTAAAATTTAATCAATTTAATTAATTCAACATATTTTTCCAAATAATAATAGTAATTAATATTTTATTTTGTTGAAATCAATCCAAAATTGATCGTATTATTATCTTATGTTTAATGAGAACTTCTTCATTCTACACAAAATAAAATAATTGAATTCTTATCTTCTTAACTGATAATATTTACATCTTATGTGTATTAAGTATGTTGCCATTATACAAAAGATAATATTACGGTAAACTTTCTTTTTCTTTTTATTTTTAATGCATTAATCTCAAGTTTCAAACTTTCATATTATCAAATCCTTGTTCATAAAATTTTTTAAAATGACACATGAACATTATATTAATATGAAATGATGACACTTGTCAAATTTTCATTAGTTACATCTCTCACAATCTTCTCAAATTTCAAAATTTCCAAGTATTCACTATTGAGACACTCATACTTGTTCTCACATCTTCAAAACTTTTTTATTTAAATATCATTTTTGAATGTCATTTTTATCTTACTCACGTCCTCACACCACACTCTTCACATATTTCAATTTAAATTTTTAAATACTAAACATTACAAAATAATAAGATGAAAACACATATCACAATATTTCTCACTCCCAACCACACATTGCACAAGTATCAAAATGAAGTTTCAAAATTAGATAATGCAAGATAGTGAGATGATTTCGTCTTTCACAATCTTCCTTACTTGTACCCACACGCTGTACATGCATTGTTATGGGGTTTCCAAGTGAGATATTACGAGGCAGTAGTGGTAATCCATATGTCAATATTTTTCTTATTCACGTCTTCACACTCTTCACATATTGAAATTTTTAACTTTCCTAACACAGAAAAAATGTCTTCAATTCACGTTAAAAACGGAAATTACTGCCTTATTCTCTAGCATACGCCCTATGCTTTTTTATTAAGTCGAGTCACACTTTTTAAAATATCCATGAGTTTACTGTTTGGAATATATCGTGTCCCCTTTCCTTTTATCTACTTTACATGGCATTATTTATCCTTGTCACAATTCCCTTGTGAATGTTAGACAACATATCTGTATCAGATAGATAGAAATGATGACAAATGACACATTCAGATTGATTTTTGGAACCACGGAGGTACATTTATCAATTTTTTTGTGCTTTGGCCTTTGACGATAAATCTTCTCTGGCATGTTGCAAAGGGGTGAAATGGGTTTGTCCTGGGTTTTATATTGGGAATGCACATGATAATCGCAAGTGGCACTCTAAGATTAATTCATAGACTTGTGGATCGTCAATTTGTTAAAATTTTTTATCTCCATGCATTGTGAGGATGTGAATGAATGACACTTGCCATGATTTATATGGTTTGGTTCTTTGCAATGAATAATTTTGAATGCGAATGTAAATTTATATGAGCAAAATTAATGAGATTTAATAAAAATATGATATATAGATTTTTTTGGTATTGAGATATGACACATAATATGTGAAAACTATGAAGATTTTGAATAACTACAAAGTTAAAAAAATGTGACATGTGCCCTGGATCAGCTTGAAAATTTAAAATAAAAATTTTCATGGTAATATGTTGTTAAAATATAAAATGTGGCCTGAATTAGTGCTAATTAAGAAAATTATACATTGCATGGGCATCAATATGAGGTTTTCGAATGTGAGATTGTTAGCCAATATCATAAAACCATGTGTCATGTAATTTTTCATGCAACTTGAAGAAGGTCAATGATTTGCAATAGAGTTATGTCAATCCAATTATGTGAGTAAATCAAAATATACCAAATATCTAAATTAGGTTCTCATTACTGAGACAACTCAACATCATATTGACAAATCAAGAGCATGGCATGAACCAGATTGATAAAAAATCATTATGTGGCATGAAAATGAGACACAATATCATTCTCAATTCATAGGGTTGATAGACATGAGAACATGTGCAAGTCCACTCTGTCTCAATTAAAATTGTAAGTGAAAATTCTAGAATTAAAATTACAAATGAACAAAAACATACAGTAGATCCATCTTTTGTAATTAATGCACACAAACTTAAATTTATAACCTAGAAATGAATGAAGAGCATTTTTGAAACTTTCTTGGCTTGCATCAAATCAATTTTAGCTCTAGTCTCCATTCTAATTGAAATAAATTTATACTAAGTTATTATAACTTTACCTATGGGATTATACATATACTTTGTATTTTGACCCCTCATTTGAGGGAAGGATCCTACCAACATCAATAAAAGCTATGAAATAACAAGGGCAGGGAGTGCCAAGTCCCTGCGGGAGGGGTGAGAAGTAGTTATTAGGATAGTTGATAACATGTTTAAGATGATTTTGGGTCAGAATTGACTTAAATGTTTTTTGTAAGTGGATCAGATGCTACCAACAATCAATGAGATTGAATCTCCATTATTGTGTTTTATTTCTCAAGTAGAGATGCAAAAGTGTCCCCTATTATTGAGCTCATAGGTTAGTTGCATCCTTGCCAATAAAAAATATTTATTCATGTTGACATGGAAATCCAATGAATGAATGCCATAAAATATTGAAAAATATTTCATCAGCTGAAGTAAATCATATCTGGACATTCCATCTTACCTAATGGACATGTTCAACCTGCATAAAATTCTAGAATTAGGAGTAAAGATTGTTTCCATGAAAATCCTCCACCACTAAGAAACATATTTTACATATAAAATATTGGAACCATTGATACTTTTTAGGTTAATGGGATAAATTCTATTCTTCTAGTATAGAACACATGGTTTCCATATTGTAAGGGAATTCAGTTTCACATTCTTAAAAAAAAAAAAAAAAATTACTAAGGAAAATTATCATTGCAACCAATACCCTGACTATGAGCCTAGAGATTAGCAACTGAAGAAATTTTTCTTATTCTTACACATATTTCACTTGTCTATCATCCTACAAAATGAAAATAGATTTAGATGTTTGATGGAATGATTAGATATATATATATATATATATATAGGAAATTTGAGCCTCAATCAAGGAGAAGGAAATTAGCAAACAAGACATGAGAAATATGAGCATAAACAACACTACTAAGACGTAAAACTCTCTGGCTTTAGTTGTTGGCGGAGGACACATTTAATATCCAATGCCACAAGCATATCACATGATGATAATTATAAATAAAAAATGACACACTATTTAATTACCTACATTAACACCACATTTATTATACTACACTAGTGAATGCTAATATTCTAAACATTGTACCTACCCAAAAACATTTTACCTGTATACACAATGTGTTTGTCATATATTAGACAAAGGACATAAAAATATAATCTAATGTATTAGTTCTCCTATAATGTAGCTCCCACATACATTCTGAATGGAGAATAAAATTCATTCTTAGGCCATAAAAAGTGCATTTGCACATACCAAAATGTAGAGTCATCAATTGCCCTAAATTTCAACATTATTTAATCTATTGCGTGGAACTTTCATAGCTAAAACAAATCACATTAGATTTATGATAAATTCCATAATTAAAGCTTAAAAATTATACTCGTTAATTGCAGAATGATTATAATATATGGAAAAATCAACCAAGATGTAAATAAGAAACTATAAAAACAAATTCAATGCAATAAGCTAGCACCCTATGCCACATTGGCCATAGAAGATAACAAAATCTTAGAAAAAATGAATATAACACAACTATTCAAGTCTAAATATAACCCTGAAATTGAGCTCAAATAAAGAGGCAAATGTATATATAGACAACTATATATACTATTTGTATATACATAGACACACACACACACACACCATGATTTGGTACTCAAATCCACTAAAACAAATAGACAATCATATACCTAATTAGTAGAAATACAAATTGGTATTTAGAACATATTAAATTTTATATTAAGTACTTCTTTTTGAAATCATTCTTTTGGGACAACAAAAAAAATTAAATACAAAACTAAATTTAAAGCAATGTTTGTAAACACCCACTTTCAATAAATTTAAGGGCTAGTTTTTCATATGCTAAAATGAAAGGCATAAATGCAATAGAAGATAAAAACCTGAAGTGCAAAGAGAAAACCTAAAAATAAAAATAAAAATGGTATTCCAAAATTAATAGAGAAAAATTGGTTCTTTGTGAAAAATACAATGTGATAGAAAGGCATCATTATACAATGGTGGAGGAACTAGATCTAAATCCATCATTATCTTTAGAAAAAGTAGAATTCAAGTTGAATATGTCTTCTATAGGACTGTAAATAGTTGCATGAGGATTGTTCATTTGTTACCAATGGGTGCACCACCCTTCCTTGTAACAAAAATCAACCACCCTTCCAAAGAAAAATGTGGAGATTTTGAGAGATTGGTATGTGTTTGAGATCTAAGATGTATGCATCAAGATGCACACATGGTAGACAATAGGAGAGGTGGAATCCGCAACCTGAAACTAATTAAAATATAAATATGGCTACCTTGAATCATGTGAAAGAGGAAATAACATGGAATTTTCTTAACCAATCAGTACATAAAAAAATATAATATTATATTTGGTGGGTTAAAAAACTTGCACCTTGCTTTAACTTTGTTAGACAAAATGTTTTCATATTTCTTTGCATGTAAAATGGTGCAATCTAGTTTGCCAAAATAATGGGGAGTAATAGCATGTTAAAGTGAAATGAAGGCATAAGTTAGCCCTTCGGGGCCAATAAGGAACTTGCACGTGTTTCATTTTTGTTCTCTTTCTTGGTTTTTATGGAATGCATGAATAAATTTAATTAAGCATGTTAATATTTGTGATTGGCCAATGCATATGAGTTATGAAGAAATAGATTGAGTTAATGAATATTCTAACCATTTTATATATAAAGGCTACAATTTAAATTTCATTGTAATAATCAACTTATATTTAAATTTTAGAATTTTGTTTTTTTAATAATCAATTGTTTGATGAAAATATTGATTTCAGAAAACTATTAAAACAATTATCCTCCATTTAAATATTCAAGAACAATATTTTATAAATAATCAATTATTTACATGAAAATAATTCCAATTGTAATTATAAAGTTTATCAAAATTGATTTCTTTATATGTACAAAAATAATTGCCTTTGTTTATATATACAAAAACAATTCCAAGTGACAATAAAATTATTCAAATTATATTTAAATATGCAAGTTAGAATTATTTTATAAGTACCAATCATTATTTTAAGTTAAAATAATTCTATTTGACTATAATATTTAACCAAATTATCTTTATTATATATCTTGTTTTAAAAAATACAATGTAATAATATCAAGATAACTTTTAAAAAATCACTAATTATTATTTTATATATTTCTAAATAAATATGTATGTTTAGATGCATCTCCATATAATTTAATCATGCACATAAGTGTGTGAATATTTTCATATAAAAATACAACATGTCATCAAATCACCAACTTAGGGGCAATCTAAATAAAAATTTCTTTTTTTTTTAACAATAATAATAAACTTTGCTAGATTAAAAAAGTAATGTGTTTATAATATATGATAAATGTCTAACTTCCTTTAATAAATTCATAGTCACCTACACTTTTGGTGCGGTAGTCATATCATGGTTGATGGTGTAGTTAGTAACACATAGTTCTCATAGCTATTCAAACAATTGTGCTTAACAATAAAATCCAAGATAACCACACAAAGCTTGATGTTCCTTCACCAAACATAACATGATTCATTCACCATCCCAACAAACTTGGAGGACGAATTAAAATTCAAACTTTGAATTAAAATTAAATCACTCTTCCTAAATAGGTATGTTATTCTCCTTTATTCTATAAGGTATTTTTATGAGTTTTAAATATTAAACTAGGTTCGATTTGAAATGTTTAGGTGCCTTCGAGTCATGAAGAGGTTCTTTACTCTTTAATGTTCTTGTGATTAATATATTTCTAAAGTACAAAGGCCTAAATTTTAAAACCCATATTGTGGTTTGAGGTTAAACTTCCCAAACTTCTAAGTTATGATATTTCCTTATTTACTATGTGGGGATTTTAATCCAAGTCATGCTTTAAGGATCACACCATTTGTAATTATCCTACAACTCTACAAACTTTATGAATAATTACTATATATATTGAGGTTTTAAGTACTGAAAATAGAGGTAGATATATTTTTTAGAATGTAAGTAATGGGTGGGAAGATTGTTGGAGGAATTTTTAATGTCAGTGGTACATAAGAAGAAGGTGAGTTATAGCCTAGAGATCCCATGTAGGATGTGACAACTTTGTTGGAGGCTTTTGTTCCACCAGAGGCTCCTATTTCAACAGTCATCTTGAAGGTTTCTTCTGTGCACACATCAAAAACAAGTCAGGTTCCACTAGACATAGAACTCGACTCCACTAAAGGTAAAAGACCTATCTCATGGGATGACTTGGTGGTCAATGAGTACCCTTCCAAAAAATCCTCAAAAGATTCCTTGTTGGTTCTATTTTCAAATAGAAATGAGGTTTGTCTCAAGGTTCCAAACTTTGTCATAGAACACATTGACTCTTCACTGTCAAACTCTATTCTAGCCAAATTCAATGACTTTACACTGAATATAGATTCTTTTTGTAACATGGCAAATTTCAAATGGTGACCGAAAGGTCAAATTGATATAGTTGCAATGCCTAATTTTTTTTCTTGATTAACTTTTCTCATTCTAAAGACTACATAATGATCCTCACTGGAGGTCCCTAGTTTATGGGTAAATCCACAGTCAACTTTTAAAAGTAGAAGGAAGGTTTTAGTCTAGATATCATAGTCATGAAAGACTTTCCTATTTTGGTAAAACTGCCAAAGTTGCCTAAAACATTTTGGGCCATTTTGGGAATTTCTAGGGCCTTAAACTAACCAATCTCTATCAACCCTATGACCAAATCTAGATGTAGACTACTGATAGCCTATGTTTACATGTTCATCCTAGCTCTCAAAACCTTTATTCACTCTATCAAGATAAAATCCAAATATGTGGTATGGAACTAACATATAGAATTTGAAAGAGACTCATAAATTTTCAAAACTTGTAACATTCTAAATCACTCGTCTAAAAACTTAAACTTTGAGAAAGAAGCCTCCCCTCCCCCCCACTCCTTGATAGGGTAAGAAACCTTCTCCTTGAGACCTTTTTCCTCATCCCTCTACCATTCACAATTCCCTCTCCCTTCTTAAATCACCTTCCTCCCCCCTCCTAAACCCACTCTATCTCCACTTAGCTCGAGGAAAAAGTTATTAGATGCAAGTCCTCCCAGACCATCTTCTACCGTGAGTATTCTTATCTCCCCTTGGGCTAGTTTAGACCTTGAGACCATAAAAACTATTCTAAAAAAGGCCAAGGTAACCAGACCTAAACTTCCATTAGGGGCTATTTTATTTGAAGCGACTTTTGCATCTCCTATTTCCCCTTCTTCATCTTTCAAGAAATAAGAAGGAAACACACATTTAAACTCACCCTAAACCATATCATTTGAAGCCTTATTACTCGACAAGGATCTAATTCTTTAAGAACTAGTTCCCACTTAGGTTCTTCTAGCCCTAGTTATATTTCAGGAAGAGCCTAAGCCCTTTTCCCTTTATGAAGGTAAATGCTCCTTGGAAAAAAAAGAGATAGTTATAAAATAACCAAGGAAATGGCTGAGGAATAGTGCATGAAAATCCAACCAAAAAATGGTAGGAAAAAGTTTGAAGTTGGTGAAGAACCAAAATATTTAGGTCAACCATTTAATCAAAAGTCCAAACAAGTAAAAATAGATAAGCAGGTAGAAAATGGTACATAGATAACCCTTAGACTTTTTTCAATCAATAAGAAATGAGAATCATCTCCTAGAACATAAGGGGGTTAAATAATCCTTAGAAATAGAGGTTGGCTTGAAACTTGGTCTTTAATCATAAAATTGTTATTTTTATTATCCAAGAAACAAAAGTGTTTGAGGATTTTTTTTTAATAATAAAGATAATATATGGGATAAAGTTTTGTGTAGTATCAGTAGTTCTCGAGGTGCCTCCTCTAGAGGCTTGGTGATCTTTTGGGATCTTTTTGTCATGGAAGGAAATGCCCTCTTAGAAATTGACTCTCACATCATGATTTTTTTAAAGAAATTCACACTAAAAGGAAATGGGTTCTTACTAATGTGTATTCCCCTAATTATAGGAATGACAAGAGAAATTTATGGTAAGATCTGGTTGATATTAGAATAATATTTAATGATCAGAGTTGGATGGTGGTAGGGGATTTCAACTCACCTCTATCTCTGGGGGAGAAGAAAGGGGGAACCTATTCCCTTAATAGTATGTTGGAATTTAGTGAATTAATTTTAGGAATAGAACTAATAGATGTTGACTTAAAAGATAACCCTTTCACTTAGTCAACTAGGAGACTAGGTGAATCTCATCCAAGTTAGGATTGACATTTTTTTAATCTATTTTCAAAGGAATTTACATTTTACCAATGTCCTTTCTACTCTTCCTATGATTAGGTTAGATCATAACCTACTAGTGTTCTCATGTGAAAAGATGACCAAAGCAAAAATGTACCCCTTTCAAATTTGAGAAACTGTGTCTCTCCAACTTGACCCTAAAGGATTATTTGAAAGAACAATGGATGTTTTTGGTTCAAGGTTCTTCTATGTTTATTCTTGCTAATAAACACAGACACGTCAAGTTCAAACTCAAGATTTAGAACAAGGAAGTTTTTTGTAACATTTTATTCCAAAAATGCTTTATCGATGATGAGATAAGAAGATTTGAGGAGGAAATAAATGGATCTTGTTCTATCCCCTCCCTACATTCAAAAGAAAAGGAGCATTTTAGTATCTACCACAATCTAGAAGCTAAGGAAAAAACTTACTGGCATAAAAAATCAAGAAAGATTTGGCTCAAGGAGGGATATAGGAACACTAAGCATAGTCATACTTTAGCATTTAGGAATCATCAACATAATTTCATTATGGAAATCAAGGGAAAATATGATAACTGATACAAGGAACAAAAAGACATTGACCTACAAATAATTAACTTTTATAAAAGTATCCTAGCCTATGTCCCTTCTCAAGACATTCAATTAAAAGAATAGGTTGTTAATCTCATTGAGAGAGACATTTCCCAAGAAGATAATGCTTCCATTATTTCTCCTCCCTTGAATGAAGAAATCAAATCTATCATCTTCTCTTTACAATGGGATAAAGTCCCCAACCCTGATGGTTTCCCTCTATTTTTTTCAAGTTTTTTGGATATCATCCAAAATGAAGTTTGTTTGGTTGTAACTAAATTCTTCAAAGCCTAAACTATTCTAAAAGATTTAAATAACACTTTTTTAGTTCTCATTACTAAGAAGTAAGGGGATAAATAATTGTAGGATTTGAGGACCATAAGTATTTGCTCCACTTTTTATAAAATTTGCACGAAAGGTTTGTCCCTAAGAATTCAAATGTTGCTTGACAAATTGTTTACGAAATAACAAGGTGATTTTATGTTTGGTAAAATTTTTTTGGATGGTATCATAATTACCCATAAAACTATTCATTTAGTGGCTAATTCCTCCCATCAAGGTATGTTCCTAAAATTAGATATGAAAAAGCTTATGATAGAGTTTCTTGGCAGTTTTTTGATAGAATCCTCTTTAAGTTTGGGTATAATTAGACTGTCAAAAATTTGATAGCCTCCTACATATCCACCCCCATAAATTCAATAATCATTAATGTATTTTTGAGGGGTTTCTTCTTGACAAGAAGAGGTCTCAAACAAGGATATCCTCTATCTCCCTTTTTCTTTATCATTATGGCTGAAACTTTGAGTAGGATTATTGATATGATTATATATTGTAAGGAAATTAAAGGAATCCTAGTGGCTCCAAACACTAGACTAATTAACCATCATCAATTCATTGATGACACTCTAGTGATGGGATAATTTTTAGTTTCTAAAGCCAAATGCTTTAGGAAAATCCTTGAAATATATGAGATTGTTTTTGGCTAAAGTGTTGACTTCCTCAAAATTTCCTTATTTTTCTTCAACAATCTAGCTTCCCTATAAGAAAATATATCCAATATCATTGTTTGTGTTATTAATAACCTCCCCTCTTCATATCTTGGCATTCCCCTTTTTTATGGAACTATGAAAACATAATTTTTTAATCCTCTCATTTACAAGATTCAGTGAAATTTATCTGGTATAATGGGAATTTCCTATCTTAGGTCGATAAACTAAAGATTCTTAAGAGTTTGTTTCAAATTATACCTATTTACTTCATATATTTATTTTTTATTCTAGGTAAAGTGATAGACCAGATTGAAAAAGTTCAAAAGAACTTCCTTTGGAGGGGAATGGAGGACAGATTTAGATTTATTCTTATCTCATAGAACAAAGCATGTCTCCCTTATTCTAAAGGAAGTTTGGGGATGAGAAGGGTGAGACTTGGGAATAAATCTCTCTTATCAAAGTAAGGATGGAGGGTAGTCAGGGAAGATAATCATTGGACCAATATTATCAAGGCTAAATACTTAAATTCTAGAGAGGGTTCATGTTTTTTGGTTGAAGATGACCCTAAAAATGTTTTAGCTTTTTGAAAAGCACTGAAAGCTAGAAAGTATATTCTCAAAAAAGGGATGAAATGGGATATTTGTAGAGGTAACAAAAGTAGATTT
The DNA here is from genome assembly GCA_037957365.1 of Torreya grandis. Classification (NCBI taxonomy): domain Eukaryota; kingdom Viridiplantae; phylum Streptophyta; class Pinopsida; order Cupressales; family Taxaceae; genus Torreya; species Torreya grandis. The sequence continues at coordinate 3,975,912 of JARHVA010000698.1, read as the reverse complement.
TTGGCAAGAACTTTAGATCCAAGCCCTACTAGATTATTTTCCTCAAGTAGTTGAGCTATCCATTTATTTCAAAGAGACCATTAGCCACATAGTGTGTGACTAATGGAAAGAAATTGATGGCATAAAAATGTGGAAATTACTCCATAAAGAAGGCCTAAATAATAAAAAATATCTTTTCTTACAAGAATTAAATACCACACTCCATAACATTTACATCAGTATCTTCCCAAAAGAAGATGCTCTCATTTGGAAAGAGGATCCTATCATATTATATTCACTAAAACATGATTATATTTATGTATGGGAATAATCTGAAATTTAAGAGAACTATAATGTTCTATGGATAAAAAATCTCATCCCAAAGATTAATGTATTCTTTTGGCTGGCAGCTCAAAACAAGATCCTAATAGTGGATAATCTTATGAGAAGGGGATTTGTAATTAACAATATATGTGTGCTCTACAAATAATAGGCTAAATATATAGATCATATTTTACTATCATGTTCTTTTGCCTCATCCATCTTTCAGTCTTTCTTTAGCCTATCCAACTACTCTTGGGTAACTGCAAACACTATTAAGGATCTGATCTATGAATGGAAGCCCCCTTGGGACTACCCATCAATAAAATTTTGGTGGAATCTAACCCTCCCCCATATCTTTTGGGGCATTTAGATCTCATGAAATTTGATAATCTTAAAAAAAAATTAGGCCTAGACATTCTTCTACTTTCAATAAAATTATTGCTTTTGTTAAAGAAAATTAGATTTTCTATGTTTCATCCTTTGATGGGCCTTCTTCTCCTCAACTATCCCAGATTCTCCACCATCTCAATCATGAAATCCATACTAAACCTCACAAGTAGTGCATTGATAGATCTAAGGTCAAGTGGATTCTTCCTCCTCCCCATTGGT
>JARHVA010000698.1:3927500-3970000 GCA_037957365.1 Torreya grandis | reverse complement strand
TGTTACTCGGTTGATTTTATGGAAAGAAATTACTACTTCAATAGAGAGGCATGTTATACAATGGACCAAGGGATGACATATCAGTTTGATTAAATGAACAACATTGCCCTAGGTAAAAATGCCCCATAACCACTAGGAATTGAGTAGGATCAGTGCCATTAAAAACCTTGGATTTTCATAAAATATCATAAAATATTTCCTTATGAACTTGAAACATACATAAGATCTGTAGACTAGTGTTTTATTTAATTATTCCATAAGGTTGTATTGTTTGGTAGTTGAAGATGAAGATTTGTATTTTTAAGTAAATGCATCTTGAGCTAGAGTATTTTTTGAAGGTGATAAAGGACCTTAGAGGGTAACCCATGGATGTTGAGTTGTGATAGCATAATTAAAACCTTGAGTAGGGTTACTAGAATTTCAAAGATTTAATGTAACCTCCCATAAAGAATAACCCATGGATGATGAGTCTCATCAATGCAACCTCATGTCATAAGGGGGTTATTAGGACATAAATTTATTCAAATGGTGGCAACATGATTACTTGTAATGTTACCTATGACATTGTTATAGATGTGTGGGACATTATGATATCCAATTTGGTTGGAATGGGTATCCTACCCTTGATTATGACTATTATGATGTTCATTATGATCCTGATCCTTATTTTAACTTTGATGTTGATTATGTTTTTGTTGGTTATTTGAGTTGTGTTTATAAATGGGTCTTTGCATATACCCATATTTTGATTGGAAGTGGAAGCACCACTGGCTGACTTAATTTCATTTCCTTAAATAAAATATTGAATGAAATTCTTGAGATGTATCAATAAAATCTATGGCATTCGATGCAATGGTAACCATAATATTCATTGTATTTTTACCAAGAAGTCTTTGATTGATCATCTAGAAATGACTTTACGATTGGTAAAAAAAACCATGTCTTTTGAAACTATTTTTTAAAATCCTACCTCAATACACTCACCAAGTTCAGTGAATAATCTTAATTTATATTAATTATTTAGCAGACATGGTATTTGTAATATAAGTGATTAGGTAGGTTGAGTATTTTGGATAGGCAACAGTTGCACCATTTTCATGTGTCTATATTTAGTGATTTTGTTTCCTATAATATGCTTGTGTTTATTGAATATTTTTGGCTTCTTAAATGTATTGGATTGTCCTTTTGTTGGAATTAGAGATGGATTCTAAGACTAAATGTTAATCACACCCCTTTTTAAAAAATCCTTCTCAATTTACACAATTTTTTCAATAATTTCTTCAAATGTGGTAACATATTGAAATTGCAAATGATAATCCATATCTCCATTAAGATTAGTAACAAATATTCTTAGTAATTACTTATCTAGAAAGGCAAGTGGAAATTAGCTAGCCAAGGCTCTCAATCATTTTAGAAGTACAAAAAATATTTCTCTACCCTTCTCTTTGGCATTACACATATCAACCATTGTTAATTCATGTCACATATTATATGATAAATGCATGATTTTTTTTCTTATATGTCATTAAAAGTTGTAATTGAATCTTTTGGTAATTGAAGAACTAATCAAAGGATTTTTCACTAAAACTACATGGAAATAAGTAAATACAATCTCAGATCAAGTCCACTTATTCTAAATGATTCTCATCAAACAATTTTCAATTCTATTGATGGATTCAAATAGATAAGTAAAGCTTTGCGTGCATTCATAAAAGGTCAACTCAAGAATGTTATCTTATTTCCAATAAAATATCATTAAATCAAACATGTCTAGATAGACTTGTAGTGGGGTGTATTATGGTCCATGTTTTATTAAAGAGTGTTATTATGATCTGCTTGGATTTAGTTTTTATTTAGATTTGCAATCATAATTAGAGTCATAATTGTATTGAAATAGGATAGAATTAAAATTAAAATTGGAATAGAATCAAAATTGATTTAGATTTACCTTGAAATGGAAATGGTATATGAAGGATTTGATGTGAATAATTTATTTCAAACTTGATTTGGGTCGAATAAGACATGATTTTGATTATTTATAATTTGGCAACATAATAGTTTATAAAAAGAATAAAATGATCCCATATTTGGGAAATGTAATAATACCTAATCACAAAAGTGTGGAATAAAAAAGTTTTGGATTTGGAATAATGTTGATTCATTTGAGGTGTAAAATACATAGCAAATAACATGTGGGTATAACAACAAACAATCAACAACATATACATAAGACAACCCTACTTTTATGGTAATATGGGTGTGGAATGTGATCGTAGGTGATGTAAATATCTTATTTGAAGTGGTGATAAATTGATTTCATACAATCATCATTATTAAGTGCTACACCATGAAATCTTAGGGAAGATTAGTTTCCCTCGCACTAAAAAATAATTTTTGGTCAATAGTCTTAAGCTAAAGTTTTACAAGGATATATAGAAGGTCATAAATATACTTTTTAGTATGTCAGGATAAAAAATTATTAAAGAGGAAATATTAAACTATCAATGCAAGAAGGTCTAATCCGTTTATGCACACCTCAATTTTAAAGGTCCCAATGAAGTGGTACAAGAAAATTAGTGCTTGAGGGTACAATTTGAGGTTTATGTTAGAGTAAGAAATCCCTTCCACTTCATGTTATATTTAAACACATAACTATTTAACCAATAATGACTTAATATATCCTCTATTTATATACCACTTAAATGTATGGGGCTAGTACATGCAGTGGGAAATGAAATCCCAATCATCGCACCCTAATGAATCATAGGAAGGAGATGAAATACACCATACAAAGATAGAATAAAATAAAAGAATAATTATTTTTTATTCTAATAACCCCAATAATTGGCAAGAGAAGAATATACTCTAACATTCTTTTTTAAAAATAAAATAATAACCCAAGTGTTTATGATTTTCAGGAACCCACAAATGGACAAGAGAAGAACATACACAAATAGGATATCTTCAAAACAAGAAACCTAAAAGATAACTTTACTAATGGACAATTTAACTTACATGAATTAATAAAGTGTAAATGAAACAAATTTTTTAAGAGTACTAAAATGAAGTGTGGGTTCTTTTCATAATCACTAAAATCATATGTGAGTAAAAGACATGTTTTATTTGGTAATAAATCCACTTATTTTACTAGAATAACATGCAAGAAAAAAGTTAAGAGTTTTAAATGTGGCATTTGAGAAGCATGGGAAGTTGATAATCTTATTTATTTGCTCATGGGAAACATCCACAATGCAATCCCACCATTTAGCAGAGTGTTTGTACCATTTAGTGGGGAAATCCAACTATTTTGTAGAAGCAAAAAAAGTAAAAAGAGAATTGATGATTACACTAATTAACAAGGCATATCATTTGTAGGATGATGTCATCATTTTTAATAAATGATAGATAATTTATTTCACCTTTTACGATCCCACCATTCTGTAGGTTGATATCATCGATACATAGGTCATTCTCACTATTCAAGTTTTCAATTTCACCATGTTTAGTTGGTATGGATTCAAACATATATTTTTTTTTAGTGCATTCTCTAAATCCATAGGTTGATATCACCTATACATAGAGTGTTATCATTATTTTATTACAAAATAGGGAGACATAAATAGTGGAAAATATAATGTCATCATTAAGGGTGTTAATCCTTTATTACATAAGGCAATATAACTAATATGCATTAAATGAAAAATATGGGAAAATTAGAATAAAAATAAGTAAAATATCCTAAAATTTGGTCTAACTTCATAATTAGAGGAATTAGGATGTTCCAAAGAGGAGTTGTGGTGTGTGTCCCACAAGGCATTCAAAAATATGGATCATTATTACATGAGAGTTATTTTATTGGTTAGTGATTCAAAACCAAAAAAAATTAACAAATATGACATCTCAAATATAATTCCTCGATCTTGGTAAGGTTTAGGAGAATATACAAAAAAATAAAGACATAAAAAAAATATATACCTTCTCAACGGATTCATTCTCGAAGCTAGATTAATGGTTTATTAAGCCCGAGATTGTAGTCTTGGAGTCTTCATCAATGTTGCACCATTGTATGCATCATATCAATTAATTAATTAATTATTTTATCTAATTAATAATAATAAAATATAATAATTATGAATCTTTCCTTTAGATGTATACAGAGAGAGTTTGCACTAAAAATCTTGTTTATTATGTTGAACAAGCCTTATATTTATAGTGTTCTTAGACTAATTTAAACCATTGAATGAAAATAAAGATTAATGGTGGATAATCAATACAATTTGGAAGATCAAATGCCATTAATATTTTTGTATTTATGAGGCATGGCTTGTATTTCTACTTTTATGTTGATATTTTACAAATTGTGATATTTGCTTGATATTTTATAAACATTTGATAATTTCCATGTTAATGTCAAGAATTCATATATTTTCATACGATGTCATTATTATTTAATGAACCACTTGGATACTTTCCGTAAGGATTGAGGAATAAATCTAACTAATAAATTTCAAAACTAGCGAATTCCAAAAAGTTATGGAATTTCCCATTAGAGAAGATTATATTAATAAACAAAGGTTAATTAATTTAATATAAACATGTGAATTTTTAAATTAAAATAACCATTTGACCTAATTAATCTAAAATGTAATTTTCAAAGTCACAATTTGACTCAAGGTAAATTTCATGAAGCTAATGATTGAATTCAATGTTTTCCCTAATATATGATGCACCAATACTTTTAAGACTATGCATGTCAAATATGTGGACTAATTTGGGTGTTTTAGTGATTTATGTGCTATTTTTAGAAATCATTTTAAATAAAATTTAAACATGAAAGTGATGATAAGTGAGTGTATATAATCCACTCACAAATTATGTTGAGGCTAGTCATCCATAGATGAATCCCCAAAAAGTTAGTATTTTGTAACTGTAGTAAGTACATTTTCCCATTTTGATCATAAGATTAGGTCATCTTCCTTTTTGATATGATTTTTGATTCATGTTTATTTATTTTATCATCTCATGTGCATCATGTTTCTATTTTCATTTCCTTGTTGTAAATTAAGAGTCACATGTTATGCATAGTAAAATAATGAGGTCATCACCTTTAAAACAACTATTAGCACATGCATGTTTCCATATATATCCATTATATTAAATCATTTACATACACTTTATTTCACATATATAATCATTTTCCATATAATTTTAGCAAAAACATTGAGATACATGGTATATCATCAGATGCCTGGTCATATAAAGTTCATCGATCAAAAAATTTAAACATCAAAATGAAAAGCCCATAATATAAAAGACAAGTCAATAGAAGGTAGGCAATTGTTTGTCTGTGTGTGTGTGTGTGTGTGTGTGTGTGTGTGTGTGTGTGTGTGTGTGTGTGTGTGTGTGTGTGTGTGTGTGTGTGTGTGTGTGTGTGTGTGTGTGTGTGTGTGTGTGTGTGTGTGTGTGTGTGTGTGTGTGTGTGTGTGTGTGTGTGTGTGTGTGTGTGTGTGTGTGTGTGTGTGTGTGTGTGTGTGTGTGTGTGTGTGTGTGTGTGTGTGTGTGTGTGTGTGTGTGTGTGTGTGTGTGTGTGTGTGTGTGTGTGTGATAATACTATCGAGTTTAGACAACATGAATCTCCAATACAATCACCATTGTAGATGGTCAATAAGTCTCAATATCTAAAAATTAACAAATTATTAAAAGTGTACAATATGTATAGATGTATAAAATAACACAAGAACATAGTTTCCATTTTGGGAGGGTCATGATGTAGAAGAGTGAAAATTTCATGGTTCCCATGGCATCTCCTATTTCTACCACCCTAGGAAAGAGTCTCTCTAGGTTGAGGGCTCATATATCTTATCTCACTTATGTCTCCCTAGAAGGATGTACTTCTTGTCTACTAGCTAGAATAAGACTGACCTTTGTTGAATACCATCATATCTCCAAGTCCTTTTCTCTTTTTGTTATCACCTCAAGAGTGTTTTTCTATAACAATAGGCAATCCAGGATATGCTAGTATCCTATCTCTAGTCATACTTATGCCTAACTATAAATGATTTGTCAGGGTATCCTGTGTGATGGTGCTCCTTCTGATTGATGTATCTACAAACATAAAATAGAAGAAATGATGTCAGATATAGTTATACATAAATAAAAGTAGTAAATTAGCTAAGTAATCAAGTATAAAAGTGAAATATCAAATAGTAAGTCGATACACACAAATTAATAATTTAACTAGGCTATCCTAATGTTAGTACAAATCAAAATCATAATATGTAACATCCTACTCATCCACATACTATTTCTCATCCATCTCACTATACTTTGGGACCTTTCCATCCCCACCCACTTATTATTATTGGACTAGATCTTGCTCACTAGGGTCCTACTATAATGGTGGTGGTGGTGGGGTTACCTCCTATTATGTTATTAGGGATTTACCCCCTATGCATCTCCCAATAAAATCATTAGATTAATAGGAATATATTGCATAAGTATATGTCTTACCAACTATCACATTTTCACTTTTTATACCTCTTTCATGCCTCTATAAACTATTGCCAATACTGGGAGGTTTCCCGTGTATGGCATGTTGAACTAGGTGAACCTCAACTTGTAATATCCTATCTCATAAATACATATCCCTAATGGTCACAAAAATATAGGTAGCATCCCAATATAATTATTTATTTATGCCTTGATTGAGTTGGGCTATCAAATTTGCATCATAATATTAACAATGGCTTGATGCAAAGTGTAAAATTATGCCACATTTTTCCACCTAGAGGCCATAATGGTCCCTTAATTTCCAATAGTTACTCCCATTTGGTAGGGGATGATATTATGATACACCTATGTCATGATGAGAGTGTGGTCACTAATTGAAAATGATACCAATTGAGCCACATAATAAAATTATATGTAACTATGAGCTAAGATATCCTATTTGTAAGATGATCAATTCCCTCATCAATTATTGAGAACTAGTTGCTAAACATCATATCAATACCCTTTTCCCCCACCATTCAAGAGTCAAACATACCAATGATCACCTTCTAAATATTTGGGATCATTGATCTCTTAATCCTATAAATATACACTTCACGCACACATCGAGTGCACCCACATCTCCAAAATTATTATCCTAACCTAATGCCGTAGCACTACTCATGGCCTCCTAGAGGACCACCAACTAATATTTTGTTGATAAGGTTATAATCCTATATACATACATAATAATGATGGTACACTCTCTCTGGTCACAACTGAACATGAAATTATTTTATTCTAGGTCGCAGTATACAAGTAGGTTACACAACAACCTAATCAAAGTGGGGATGATACCCACTTGCATTATTCATAGTATGTTAGTTTCATCAAGATTTTCTAGCTCATATGCTATCAAAACTTCCATCACTTGATGGAGACAATCTTACAATTAGGTTTTACTCTAAAAAATATAATTTCCCTAAAATACGCATAGTGCCAATTTTAGATCAAAATATCCATTTATGCCTCAAAAAAATCCAATTTTTCCCTCTTAGTTCCTAGGAGTAGAACCAACCCTATTTGTACGTACCATTTACATAACTAACTTAGGGTAGTTAATTAACTACCATGGGATGGTAACAAATCCTTCACACGTTGGTTAGGAAACAACCTTATGTGGTTACGTAACCACCATTAATGATTATGCAACCACCTTGAGGTAGCAGTTGTGCCTTCACCAACCTATAAATTATGGTGATTATGATTCTACCACATTTTTTAATAACCTCAAGTTTAAAAAAATAATGGTTTTATTCTCGATATAAGGTTTCATCGATTAGCCACACCCTCCTAAACCAATCCTAAAAAAATTAAAATTCAACTAAATCTCTAAAATTTCAACATGTTCCTAATCTCACCACCTAATAAATATTTTGACACTAAAGTATTTAAAATTCACTATATTTTGAGTGCATTCTAATTGAAATTTCATAATTGGGGAAAATGGAGTAATGCAAAAAAGCCTACCTATCTCTGTCAAGTTCTACGTTTGTTTGATAGATTTTCAATCCTTGTCCTATGTTTTTTCTATTGACTACTTGTTTTCTCAAATCTATCACAAATAACCCAAAGATAAAAAGTATTTCAAATCAATTTTAAAAAATTAATTTAGTCTTATCACATTTATGTATATATTAGGCCCCAATTAGCTTTTTTTGTTTAAGAACTTTCCAATTTTGGCATATTTTCATGCTTAGATGTATTTTCACATATGATGAGTCACATTGATGCTATATTTTATAAAGTTGACATTTTAATGAGATTTCAATCTTTTATATCACATTATTACAATTTCTAGGTACACAACACCTTGGCACCAAATTCAATCCCATAACAAGATGGTTCAATTATTATGATCTTCCCCACACATATGGTGCATATTATTATTCATGTTTTGATTACATAGTATATTTATAATCCTTCATAGATATTTCAATTGATTATCATATTCTATGTGTAGGTTACATGGAGTCCCAGATGGCTTTGATACACCAGGAAGGTATGTGGGGCAAGTATTTCTAGCCTCCTATTTCCATTTATGCAAGACACTACTCTAGACTATACCCTCACCAATTCATGACAAGTCATCCTCCTCAGGGGTAATATATATGTACCCAAAATTTACACGAAGTGATATACTAAAATGACATCTAATGATGATGTAGGGATCTCCTAATGTATGTTCAAAATGGGTTCTCTCTAATACCTATAGATTCTACTTCCTTATTCTCTCCAAGGTCCCATTTTACTATCTTTGGTTTGGCCTTTATAGCTTATGTCAACTCAGTCTTTAAAATATCCCAAAAAAGACTAAATTGCCATTATTTCTAATAATATTATCACTCTAAGTTATGAAAATGATGCCTTGGTTTCAAAACCACCATGGTAGTTTCATCACAATATGATGGTTCCATAAATATGTGGCAATTATCCTTCTATAGTGGCTTCATCATGGGGAATGATAGTTTCATAATTGCCCCTAAAAAATGGGGTAATTTTATCATCTTATCCTTGTATTAAAAAATTTACTCCCCAAACTCAAGATTTAATGTATTTTTTCATGTTGTCTTTTTTTTTCTTGCTCCTTCATCCTTATGTTCACTTTCATGTTACCCCATTTCTCACTCCCTCTTATGTTTCCAATCATTTTGAATCTCTCCTCAGTTCACCTACTAGTTTAAATTAGTTAAACTCCTTGCAACCTCTATTCCTCTTCTACAAGTACCATTAGAGCTTGGATTTTTGAAGATTTTTACATCTGCAACCAAATACCATTGTTTTGAATCTCTACCTCTATTATTCTCATGATTGACTACACCATTTCAAGCAAAGAAGTGTTATGGGCTATGTAATCTGGTCTTTACAAATAGTTCACTCAGCCCACCTCAAATTAACTAATATTTTTTTGGGTTTGTGTCTATTTTTTACTTCCTCCTCTTGTGAAAATCACTATTTCATCTACATTGTTAGATAGTTCCTAAAATCTATGCTTATATAATGGAGCTAACATGTAGAGGACTTCAATAAAACATGATACATGCTTTCAATTGATCTCAGAATTGATCAAGTTAAAGGATATTTGATTTCAATTTATTTTTATTTTTTAGATTAAATAATTAAATTTTATCTTGTAGTAAATTAGGTCCATCTTCTATAAAAATTAAATTTCATAGGAAAGGATCATTTTCTTTCCCAGTCTTTAAAAAAAAAATAGTAGCTAGACTCTTTATTTTCCTCCATTCATTATATTCATTCATAGTATATAATAATTCATCAAAATAATAGGTGAATTTTCTAATAAGTAACACATACATTTATTCATTGCAACAAACTATATTATAGTATTGGAACAAACTCTTTTCATTCTCTCACACACATTCACTATAAACTAGAAAATACTATATCAGTCTAGTTAGACCAAAACACTTATTTTAATATTGATTTCTCTTTTTTTTTTTTGAAAAACTAATAATGATTTTTTTAACCTAAAATAAAATAAAATTGAATATAAATAATCATTCTATTTGAAAAAAACATTGCTCATACCTAGTGTGCATCCAATCTAGGGATATTGAAATTTTGTTATAGCTTGCATATGAGAAAAAGTGTTATGAATTTAATAGAATTTTTTTGTTTAGAATATAAATTTCTTATTGAATAATCTAAATGTTGGTAAAATCTTTAGTTTTCACATAGATACATTAATACTTTATTAAGAAAATCACATTATTTAATTGCATTTAACTTGCACCTAGGATTAAAAAATAACATCTACATAGATAGAGTAAATTTATCTACTGTGTATGCATTAAAAAATAGTTGGAAAAGACAAATTATATGTATTATTTCATTTTAGTTATTCATTTCCAGTAAGTAATTATCTTTCATTTTAGCCATATATTCCAAAAAACAATAAAAATAATCAAACTAGTAAATGCCTTGTCAAATCGATTGTAAGCACTCTAAAACCTTGTTTCTATAGTAAAAGTACTTGAAAAAAATATTTACCAAGACAATATCATAAACTTATAGTTTTCTTAGTCTCCTTTGGATCTCTCTTCCCAACACACCTAGTCTTGTTAGAGAAGGTATTTTCCCTAGGGTTAAAGAACCTAGTCTCATAATCAATACACAATTAAATATTAGTGCCTATTTGATAATTAAGGTTTTACATGCTACACCATTCCCCAATTCATAATTGATGCTGTTAGAGCCCTAAGTGAGAAATATCATATTATTTATCCACCAATCATATTCCTCACCAAGAATAGAGGTCACTAATATACATTATTGAGCATAGATGATCTAGGTGGATCCATGTACCATTTTATTTTTGAAAGTCTTCAAATTTTGGTCAAATCATTTTCACATCATATAATTTGTTGAGAGCTTTCTGGCACTTCTTTCGGAACACAAAATAGACTCTGGATGCTTGAGATAAAGCTTCCTAAAGCATTCTTGCAACAGGGGATTATTAGTTGTCAAAAAGTGACGTGGCACTATTTAAAACATGCCAAGTGGTCCAATAACCATTTGACACATGACAATATGAATTGGTGTAAAAATAATTGGTTTGGTGTTTGTTTTTATCCTCCAGTCTTCAACAGGCAGTCATATGAGGATCTGTGGGCCCACTATTTTTTCGATGGGGGCCCTCAATGAGGGTCAACACAATCTTGTAGAGGGGTGCCATGGCCTCTTATAATTCATATGTTATTGTTTAAAACATTGCATTTAAGATACAAAGGATTCTCAAACCCCACCAATGTCAGATAATTGTTTTCCACTTCATAATAAGACTTTTCAAACCTGCCATGCCACCTTGCCACACAATGTCATGCCAAGACCAAGTATTAACCATGCAAGGACCAAGTCCATTGGTGAGCACCTAAGTCTCCTAAAAAGTAGGTGTCGGTATTTGGAAGGAAGCTAACCTACCTATATTAAGCATGAAAACCATTATTCCCAACAAATGTGGGATAAAAGATGATCCAAGGCACCAGAAGAGGAGGCCGACGGTTTCCAAAGCACCAAAAGAGGAGGCTAGCATTTTGAAACTTGCACCTTTGGCACAAAAGGAATAGCCTTTGACCACTTGAGCTATGGAGGTCGAAGTTCTATATAAAGAATGAAATTCTACTTGAAGAGGTAGAAAAAGTCGACTGTGTAAAGAACTTTAAGAAGGTTAGAGTCTTATTATTGCTTTGTATGGCCTTGGGCTATTATTTTTAGGACTGAGAGATATAATTACAGAAAAGTAGAGATTAGAGAAGGTGAATTGAAGATTTGTATTAATTTTGGAAGCCATTTGTTGCATAAAATTAATAGGAATGGTCCTCACTTCGAACGGACCTGGAGATGCAGGTTATTAACTATGAACTCCGTTATCAACTTGCTGGTGATTTCTTATGACTTTTTCTAATTATTATTTAATTTTGACCTTCATTTTAATTATAGTTTCAGTTTCTTTATACAAAATTAAATAAAAAAATCAAGAAATTGGAGGATCTCTTAAAGATGAAAGAGTGTTTTTCAGATGTACTACACTTGTATTTTCAGCTTAAAAATCAAATTTTTAGTATCAGAGTAGTTGTTATTTAAAAGTGATTGCTAGTGTATGTTGAAAAGGTCTAAATCCCAAAAAGGTGAAGGAAAAATTGTTGAGTATAATCTAGAGATTGGTTTAAGGCATGCTTCAAGAATGGCTAAAGAAGAGATGGAATCTGAACAAGCTTTTTATCGAGCCTTCATGGATATGAGAAGCATGGTTGAGGAACTATACCATGATAAACAAAGGAAATCTGAGAATTAAAAAGAAGGTGATTCACAAGAATCAAAAGATAAATAAATCAAAAAACCTTCTTCATCAGATGATGGTAAAAAATTTGTGGAATCTCTCCCTTCACTAGAATTGGATATTAAGTTTGAATTACCAATGTTTAATGGCAAAGTTAATGCCAAAAGGTTGGATAATTGAGTTAAAAAAATTGAATTTTATTGAAAGGTCCAAAAGATTGTAGGGGATGAGTCAAAAATTCATTTGGCTACTTCATATGGGAGGCACAGCTCTCATCTGGCGGGAGAGTTAGTTGAAGGAAGCCGAGCTTCAAAAAGGTAACTCAATTTCTACTTGGAATGAATTTATTGAAGAAATTAGAAAGAAATTCTATCCTTTAGGCTATATGCAACAATCCATGATGGATTAGCAAACTTTTAGACAAGGAAAAGGCCAAAATGTTCAAGATTGTACACAAGAATTTAAGAAAAAAGCTTTACTTTTGAATGTTCCTCTATACACACAAGAAACACTGCTAAAATATATAGGTGGGATACATAGTTACTTAAGACATATGGTTCTTATGTTCAATCCCACTAATTTAGATGTGGTGTGTGTTCAAGCCACTCATTTAGAGGTTAGAGGAAAATAATCAAAAGAATCTTTTCCTAAAGTTTAAAGTAAGCAATCTAATGTTAAGCAATTCAAAGGGGAAAGTTCATCAGGAAAGGGTAAATAGAAATCCACTTTTACTATTAAAAGGAAAACCATTTTGTAATCATTGCAAGAAACATTATGATGAGTCAAGTGTTGGAAAGTACACCCTGAATTAAGGCCTAAAAGGTTTCAAAAGAAAGAAAAGAAGGCTAATGCTATGGTTCAAGACTCAGGTTTAGATTCAGGTGATAAATCTAAAATCACATCTATGGGATTACATAATGATTTTTCTCTTTTAGTTTCTAGCACTAAGTCATCAAATGATGCATCTTCTTCTAAATAGAATTTTGTGCATGTTGATAAGTAAAGAAATGAATTGTTCCACATTAGAGTTGTTTCAAAACATACTAAGATTGACACTCTATTTGATAGTGGTTCGTAAGCAAATTTAATTTCTGAAGAGGTTGTTAAGAAGCTAGGCTTACAAACCAATCCCCATCTGAAGCCTTATCCACTAGGTTGGGTGTGTGACAATGTAAAGCTACAAGTCTCACAAACTTGTAGACTAAGGTTTTCCATCACATCCAAGTTCATAGATGAGTTTGAGTTGGATGTTGTCCCATTGGACATATGTGGGATTATTTGGGCAAGACCATATTTTTATGATAGAAGAGCAATCTTTTATAGAGAGGAGAATAAGTAATTGCTTGTTAAGGATGGCATTGAATATATATTTAGAGCACATCACATTAGAACAAGTCTTTCCTTGGTTACAACAGGGCAAATGAAAAGACTAGTTAATTCAAGCAAGAATTTTTGTCTCATGTTGATTAAGTCTAGGGAAAAAGAATATTCTCAGGCTTTGGAAAATTGTGATCCTAGACACAAGAATGAATTGGTTGAAATCATTTATACTTATGATGATGTATTTCAGGATCCTAAGGGCTTTCCCCCTAAAAGGAAAGTTCAACATGAAATTCAATTATTACAGGATTCTCCTCTCCCTAACATTGGCATGTACATGTTATCAGTAGTGGAAAATGAGGAAATCAAAAAATAGATAGTGGATCTATTGGATAGAGGTGTTATTCATCCAAGTTCATCTCTTTTTGGTTCACCAATTATTTTGGTGGCAAAGAAATATGGCACTTGGCAAATGTGTGTTGATTTTCATGCCTTAAACAAAATTACTATTAAGAATCATTACCCTCTTCCTCGTATTGATGATTTTTTGGATCAAGTAAAAAATGTTTTTTATTTCACTAAGCTGGATTTGAGAAGTGGATATCATCAAGTAAGGATTAATGAAGGTGATGTGTGGAAAAGTACCTTCAAAACAAAACAGGGATTGTTTGAATGGTTTGTTATGCCTTTTGGGTTGTGTAATGCCCTGGCTACATTCATGAGATTGATGAATGATGTTTTTAGACAGTTCCTTGATGATTTTGTTATAGTTTACTTATATGATATATTGATTTTTAGCAAGTCTTTGGAAGAGCATGTGATCCACATTAAGAAAGTCATGGATGTATTACGAAAGGAAAAACTTTATCTAAAAATGTCAAAATCTGAATTTGAAAAGACCTCTTTGATATACTTGGGTTACATTGTAGGACATGGTGAATTGAAAATTGATCCTACAAAAGTGGCAGTCATTGTTAATTGGCCTACACCCACTAACACAACTGAGGTTAGAAGTTTTCTTGGTGCAGTACAATTTTGGTGAAAGTTTATTGCTCAATTTTTGTATATTGCATCACCTTTGCATTCTTTGACAAGTGTGAAATAGGTCTTTTAGTGGGGAGGCAAACATCAAAAAGCCTTCAACACTTTGAAAGAAAAGATAAGTACTGCTCCGGTCTTGCACTTCCTGATATACAACAACCATTTGAGATTGAGACAAATGCAAGTGAGTATGCTATGGGAGCTATTTTAATGCAAGGTAAGAAACCAGTTTGTTATCATTCTGAAAACTTTACAAGTGAAATAAGAAAATATCCAACTTATGATAAGGAATTATATGCATTGGTTAAAAGTGTTAAAAAATGGAAACATTACTTAATGGTCAAAGAAACAATAATACATACAGATCATCAACCCTTATAGTATCTCCAATCACAAACCAAACTAAAACAATCTAGACATTTTCATTGGATGGGATTCTTACAACAATTTCATCTTGTGATCAAGTATAAAAAAGGTATTCAAAATAAGGTTACAAATATGCTATCTAGGCCTCCTATGGTAGTTGCATCTATTCTTTTACAACATGGTTCTTTGTCTCATGAAAGTTATAAAGAATAATATGTTAATGATCTTGATTTTCAAGTTGTTTATAAAGACTTAGTGAGTTGTAGACAAGTAGAAGAATTAGACTATCATGTACACAATGATATTTTTTATCATTTGGGTAAAATATGTATTTCTCAAAATGAGAGGGTGCACATGATTCGAGAAGCACATACTTCTCTTATTTTTGGTCATTTTGGAGTTGCTAAAATGGTTGCACATTTTAAAATGTATTGTTACTGGCCTCATATGTAGGAAAATGTTGCTAAATATATAAAGGGATGTACTCCTTATGCCACAAGTAAACCTAGTAATATGAAACTGGGAATTTACACTCCTCTACCTATTCCTACTCACCCCTGGGAAAATATTTCCATGGATTTTGTGGGGGGGGTTGCCTATGACAAAAATAAAACATGACTATTTAGATGTTGTTATGGATAGATTTAGCAAACTCTGTGTTTTGATTCCTTCCACTAAGCAAATTACTGGTGAAGGCACTGCACACTTGTTCTTTAAACATGTATGGGTTGATTTTGGTTTGCTTACTTCAATTATTTCTGATCTGGATTCTTGATTTATTGGGGAGTTTTGGTCAACTTTGTGGGGACTAATGGACATTGAATTAAAAAAGAGCACTACATTTCATCCATAAACTGATGGACAAACAAAGCTTGTGAACCGCACTGTGGTACATTTACTTAGGGTTTATAGAAATAAACATCCAAACTTATGGGATGAAGAATTATGTTACATATAACATGCATATAACTGGGCACTTCATTCTTCTACTATGAAATCTCCATTTGAAGTTTGTTATGGATACTTTCCTAAATCTCCTCTAGATGTTTGCTATGGACAAGATACAACTGTTGGTGAACCAAAAGAAGCCATTCGAGCTAAGAAGTTCATTAAACAAATATAGCTCATACATCAGACTATTCATACTCAATTGGAGAAAAGTCAAGCCAAGTATAAAGCCAAACATGGCAAACATCGTATTGATCACCAATTCGTTGTAGGTGATATGGTATAGCTTCACATCAGTAAGGAAAGACTGATAGGTGAAGGTAAAAATTTGAAACCAATCTAGTATGGTCCTTTTCAGATAATAGAAAAAATTGGCACAAATGCTTTCTAGTTAGATTTGCCATCTTACATGTAGATTTATTTAGTTGTAAATGTGGAAAATCTGAAATTGTATGAGCCTCCAATGATAATTGATCATGATGAAAGTGTATCCATTCCTTCTGTTGATGATTTTTCTCTTGAATATCTAACATAATTGAAGGAAGATACTTTACTTGACAGGAATATGCAGACTTCATGAAGAGGTAATGTTGAATACCTTTGTGTTGGTCTCAAAGAGATGCACCCAAACAAGGCCAAATGGATGGAAGTCAGAAAGGTGAGGGAAAAATACCCTCACCTCATTACCAATTAATTTCAACTTTTGGAGGTCCAAAAGTTCCCAGTGGGGAGGAGTGATCTAGGTGGATCCATGCACAGTTCCATTTTTGAAAGTCTTCAAATTATGGTTGAATCATTTGCACATCTTAGAATTTGTCGAGAGCTTTCTAGCACTTCTTTTGAAATGTGAAATGGAGTTTGGATGCTCAAGATAAATCTTGCTAAAGCATTCTTGTGATAGGGGATTAATAGGTGTCAAAAAGTGATGTGGCACTATTTAAAACATGACAAGTGGTCCAATAACCATTTTACAAGTGGCAATATGAATTGGTGTAAACAAAATTTAGTTTGGTGTTTGTTTTTAGCCTCCAATCTTCAATAGGCGGTCATATGAGGATCCATGGGCCCCACTATTTACTCACGGGGGGCCTCAGCGAGGGTTAACACACTCTTGTAGAGGGGTACCTTAGCCTATTATAGTTTATATGTTATTTTTTACAACATTGTATTTAAGATACAAAGGATTCTCAAACCCCACCAATGTGGGATAATTGTTTTCCACTTCATAATAAGACTTTTCAAACCTGCCACACCATCTTGCCATGCAATGTCATGCCAAGACCAAGTATTAACCATGCAAGGACCAAGTCCAATGGTGAGCGCCTAAGTCTCCTACAAAATAGGCATCGGTATTTGAAAGGAAGCTGACCTACCTATATTAACAATGAAAAGCATTATTCCCAACAAATGTGGGATAAAAGATGATCCAAGGCACTAAAATAGGAGGTCGACGATTTCCAAAGCACCAAAAAAGAAGGTCGGCAATTTAAACCTTTCACTTTGGTACAAAAGGAATAGCCTTTGACCACTTGAGCTATGGAGGTCGAAGTGCTATATAAGGAACAAAAATCTACTTGAAGAGGCAGAGAAAGCTGACTGTGTAAAGAACTTTAAGATGGTTAGAGTCTTATTATTGTTTTGTATGGCCTTGGGCCATTATTTTTAGGTCTGAGAGATATAATTACGGGCAAGCAGAGATCAAAGAAGGTGAATATAAGATTTGTATTGATTTTGGAAGCCATTTGTTGCACAAAACTAATAGGAATGGTCCTCACTTCAAATGGACCTAGAGACGTAGTCTATTGAAGCCGAACTTTATTATCAATTTACTAGTGATTTATTATGATTTTCTCTGATTATTATTTAATTTTGATCTTCATTTTAATTCTATTTTTTATTTATTTATACAAAATTAAATAAAAAGTTGAGAAATTGAAGGATCTCTTAAACATGAAAGAGTGTTTTTTAGATGTACTACACTTGCATTTTTAGTTTATAGATCATTAGATCCCCACCTCTAAGGGATTTTCTTCTCCTCAGATCTAGTCTCATCATATATCATACATGTTCATGGATGAAATTGACTAGGCATGGTCAACCCAATAAATTTTGTGTCATCCCTCGAGTAATTCATCATAACCATCCCCATTTCCTTAGTCTTAGTAAAGATCAAGGCCTTCCCTTCCTTATAATCTTAGACACCAAAGGACCTTTGAGCTATATTTACACTATGTTAGACTCTTTCAATGAGAAACATGACATTAATGGAGGTATTTTTGATCCATAATGAGAACACCTTGCCACCATTCATTCCAAATCCTTTTCCACCCAATAACCAACCCATTTCATAGATTCACCAATCACCCATCTATTACATGGGATGTCTCAACGTAACCCTAGGAATTCAAATGCATAATTTAGTGGGTGTTATTTACATTAATACATTTTAAAGGTATAATTATTTCAATTACACACTCAACACACATGTAGATATCATTCTCACTTTCAAGGATAACCTCCATTTAACACATTACTACATGAAGCAATGAGATGATAAACACCATTTGGAAGGGTTTTTTGACATAGGTTTCATGATTGTTTATGTAGCTACATCATTATAATTAGTATTCCTTTAATTTTAAGAGTCATCTAAAACTTTAACCCATGTTTTGTTGTCCTTGTAAAGTACTCTTGAAGATTAGTCTTGTGTTATACAAGTGGCATCTTCCCTCCTCATCACAGAACCATCCTATTTTACATGTTTCATGTTTGAATAAGGTGATTATTAAGAATGTGTGATTCCATATTACACTCACTGAGATAAACACTAAAGTCTTTATCCTCCTAGAATGATACTTTATCTTCAACATGTACTAACACTAGATATGCAGTCATGTTATCACTTGCTATGACTTGATGCTATCACATAGATTATAGTATGATGGCATATTGTACAACATTATTATTTTTCATTTGACCCCTACTATGACTATAATAACACTTTACTCATATCAATATTTTAGGCTAAAGGTATTTTAAGAAAGAGGCCAAGTTAGGACTCCTTTGTCATAAATCATTTATTTTATTTTAGGTATTATTAATAAAATCTGAGACACATAATTTTAAAGTAATCTATTTTTTTATTCATTATTATCCCACATTTTTGAGAAGTAGTAATTGTTTTGAATATATTATTTTAAATAGATATCTTGTGTAATGGGAAGGATCATTTATTCATGCTCACAATATATTCTCCCCTCGAACAGTCATACAATAATTTTAAGTTCAGTTAAGTTATTTCTATACAATATTATTATCTTATTTCAAATCAATAAATAATCCCTATATTTATATTTCTAGATTGATCTTTGTGTCAAGAAGATCCTAACATAGATAATAAATTTTCACGACTCCATGAAACCTTTGTTTGACTTTTTTTAAAGAAATCCACATATTGTACCAATTTGAATAAGATTGTGTAACCTTCCTATAGACTTTTAAATAAATTCCATTTTTTAAAAAAATTGAAACTTCCTTTAAAAAATGTTTGAAAAACTAAAAAATGTTATTCTCTGTTAAATCATTTCTTTTAATTATTTGTGATCTGAAATTTCTCAAAAAGAAGTATACAAATACAAATGTGATGAACCTCACTTCCAAACTAGAAATGAAATGAAATGAAATGTTGTAATAAATGGTTGATTCTAAAATTTAGACTTCAAATGAAAAGGAAGTATACATATCTAAAAATGGAGATGGAAATGAAATGTAATAAGATGAAAATATAGGAAATTATTTTGGAGCAAGAAATGAATAATTAAGGCTGCTCCAAAGATATCATTATTGGAAAGAATAAACCATACTATAATATTTTTGGATATCATCATATTCATAGATTTTTCCAAAATACATATGCTATGAATTTTGAAGCAGGTACACATTAATCAAATGAAACAATTTATTAGTTAGAGTTTTAGACAATGGGGTTAATTCATGATATTCATCTCACAAAAGAAAAGGGAAAAGAATATGTTGTTTACTATTATTTTGACCTGACACCTGCATCATTCTTCACCTCACATGAAGAGTAGGGAATGTGTGTGAGAAGCCATTTGAAGATGTTAGTGACTAAAAATGTTTCTTTTTTGTTGTATTAGGTGGTAATTCAAAGTCAGTGAGAATGTATATGGGGTGACCCCCTTTATTTATTCTTAGAAAATGTGAATGTTCTTTCGTTGTGACATCAGATTATAAATTTCTAGAGTTTGGCTTTTAACTTGCTAATTGCATTTTCCTAAATGCTTCCAAGGCTATTCCATCAAACTCATTTTAATTATTTTGTTGTAACCATGGCATTATGTGAGATGACATCTCAACAGAAACATTTCTTTAAAAAACCTTAAATCCTAGTAAAAGGAAAACATTTTTGCATACATTTTAGGATGCAATCAATGAATTCAATGAGATAAGATTTATTTTTAGGCATTTTATCAAATATTCCACTTGCTTTGTATACTATTTTATATATATATATATATATATATATAAAATCAGAGGTTTATATGGTGGGGTGAAGCCTCTAGATTCATTTCACAAAGAGACAAAACAATATATTATAATGTAAACAATGTAGTTTTGAATGGTGGTGGTTTGGGGAGGTGATGGTGGTGCAGAGCGGTTTGGTAGACATGCAGATAAACACATATTTTTACTTTATTAAAAGTGTAGAGGGGCTTTCTGAGTCCATTGAAATCCTTCACTAAAATGGAATGTGGTTCCACTTGAGTTGAAATAGCTGAGATAAATAGAATGGTGGCAGTGTTGCTCTTGAGCTAAGTTAAAGGAAAGAACTTGATAAAGGCCACCTGGGGAAAATTATTTTCTTAGTCGTCATCGTCGTCGTCATCATCATCATCATCATCATCATCATCATCATCATCATCATCATCATCATCATCATCATCATCATCATCATCATCATCAATCTAAACAGTTGTCTACATGTTCATCCAATATAAATATGTTTGGTTTGCAACATGTCACTTGTTTGAATCATGAGAGAAGCTTTTTAAGAATTGAACATGTAGCTCAATTAGAACAGGGAAGATCCTTCATAGAATTTAAGATTTAATATATTTTTCTATAATTTTTAATTTAAATTAACAATAAAATAAATTACAATTTAAATTAAAAATCAAATAAAATATAATTTAAATTAACAATCAAATAAAATAATGTATTGTTCTAAAATTTAAATTTGAACAATGACATAGTAAAAAGTAAAAAGAATTTAAATTTAAATTTATTGTTCTATAATTTTTAATTTAAAATAATTTATATCCTAAAATTTATATTTGAATAATTATAAAGTAATAAGAATTTAATATTTAATTTATTGCTCCAAAAAAATAAAAAGAATTTAAAATTTAATTTATTGTTTTATAATTTATAATTTAAATTAACAATCAAATAAAATAATTTATTATTTTAAAGTTTATAATTGAATAATTATAAAGTAAAAAGTAAAAAGAATTTTACATAATATACATTATTATTTATTATTTATGTTGATTTCTTTTGGATTTATTATTATTTACTGTGTGTGTGTGTGTGTGTGTGTGTGTGTGTGTGTGTGTGTGTGTGTGTGTGTGTGTGTGACTTCATAATATTGAATTTTATATTGGGTTTAAAATAGTTCTCTACAATATAATGAGTCTCTATATTATATCATGAAAGAAACTTTCTTCAATTCCATCACAAGTTTCATTATATGTTGGTTAGGGCATATTTGATTTTACATTATAGTGAATTGAAGGGAAGGATACAGGAAGACCCACATTTAGTTGGTTAGTATAATTTATGATTGGTCTTGGTGGCTTTATTTGGAAATTAAATGGCAAGTTTAAAATCCTCAAAAGGGGTGATAGATGACAACATTTACTATCACTTTGACAACTCATGGATGGTCTCTTTTATCATTCCAATTGGTTGTTTTGTTGGGATGTTTATAACCACATTTGGTCTTTTTTTATTGATCTAATCAATATCCCATTAGTCTTAAGTTAGGATACATTGGAATTATATACATAAATTTGATATATTAATTATTGTAAATATATATTTTTAAAAATTGAGTATTTCTATTTTTTTAAATTTTAATGATGTCAATAAAATATTTGTTGTAATTATTTCGTTTATTACATCAAGATGCATAACTTAGAGTGACAATCAAGGAGTGTGATGGCATGAGTGGGTAACTTTTATTTTTGTTTGAACCAACATATCGAATAGAATATAAAAATATATAATCAATTGACAAAAAGACACATTCCTGCTAACCAAACTAATTAAAATTAATTTTCATCTTTTAAGTGATCATATTTCAAGCCTAAATGAGTTCTCATAATTTATATAAATGGGGATGATGGATTATTGAAAATGAGAGGTTTTTTTTCTTGATTTTGAAAGATCCATGTGAGGAAGTAAAAATATATTATATTTTATGTTATTTTATGTAATTAATAAATTTTATTATGAGTTTCAGTTAGAATGGACAGATTCGATGTGGCACTATGTAGAGTGTGGTGTCCATATCTTGTAATCACATTTCTATTATTTTTTGATGTACATCCACACCAATAATGTGGATAATACTTAAGCGACCATGAAACATGATTTGGACATCATCCATCTCAGCTTTACATTCTCTAACCAAATTGGTAATTTGTGAGACCCTATCACAAGTGATTATTGTGATTATAAATTCTATTTCAAGGAACCTAATCCTATGTACGACATATTGTGATGTCCCTTACTTAGGGCCTCTCTTATCTGCACAAAAACTCAGATACCAAAGACCAAAGCTCTGATACCACTGTAATATCCCTTCGAATATCAAAACAAAAGCTCCAAATTGCTTATCTGAATTTCTGCAAAATAGATGAATAAATCACAGTATAATTTCTTATTTATTTGCTCATAAGCTTACAATTAGAGATCCTCTGTCAAGTATACAAAAAATATCGAAAGTTCGGCCTTATAGCCTGAATATTCCGCGAACTGGGCTGAATCTGGAACGTCTCGGCCTGCTGTGTAAAAAACACAGTCGCCGACGTCGGTTATACTGCCGTCGTCGGTCGACCTGTAGTGATCCCCTTGCCGACGTCGGTGATGAGTCGACCGATGTCGGTCCCTGTAAGTCTCTGTTTGCCGATGTCGGTCCCTGAACTTTCTGTAGATGTGTACGGATTTTCACAGATCTGTATGGAATTCGTACGGCCACTGATATAACACACCCTGTATGCCTGATCCTGATCTGTAGAATTATGGGCTGATACAAAAGATCTATATCTGGATAATTCTTGAATCAAAAACCCAAAATAAAGAAAATACCTGTAAACCCTTGTGATAGCTTCTGAGTGAAGTTATCTCTCAAATACCTGTAATACTATGATAACTTCTGGGTGAAGTTATCTCTCAATTCGGCAATAGATCGGCTGATCTTTCACAACCTCTGAATCGCACACAATGAAGAGTTGACATTCTTCACTGCAATTGGAATCCTGGAACCCTTGGCTCAGTCTTCACAGAAGAATTTCTTAACAAGAATCAATATCAATAATAAGCATGGATATTTTCAAACTCTCTCCCATGAAAAACTCTTATACCCTTCCAAAGGTGTGCTTGCTAAAATTAGATTTCCTCAAATTAGAACTTGGGGTTCTAAAATTAGAATTCCTCAAATTAGAACTTGGGCTTCTAAAATTAGAATTCCTCAAATTAGAACTTGGGTCTTAAAATTAGACCAATTAATTAATAATTAATAATTAATTAATATCTAATTTAAAATTAGACCAAATAATTAATTAATTAATATCTAATTTAAAATTAGACCAAATAATTAATATTTGATTAAATCAATCAAATATTAATATCTCCCTCAATACATGTCGGATCCTTGAACCGTCTGAAGCTGGTGAACCAGGGAGTGATTCTGCACATGACCATATCAAAACAAGGGTGCTCCGTTGTATGTCAAATATCCCTAAATAATAGGAGCTCAGGCCTAATGTGTCTGAAATACCCTGAATGAGAGCCAACTATAGGAATTCTGTAAATCAAAGCCAAGCCAATCTCCATCATGACCCTCTATCCATCCAATCAGCCTACGAGGGTCGCATAATAGGCTAATCATCAAGCCTGTCAATGTCCATGAAAAAGGGGACATGACACATATGTAACCCAAATTCCATTAATATATTAAGACAAAACACTATTAATTAAATAAATATCTATATTAATCATAAATGAAAAAAAAAACTCATTCCTTCCAGTGTAACTTATACCTTTGGTGTAATTTTTAGTAATAACTTAATGTCCAAACATTTTCATGATTTGCATTATACAATGATTGTGGCTACATCTTTGTGATTAATATTAGCTTGGAATTAAAATTTTGATAATTTTTATGAGTGATAATTCTTTTTACATAGATTTGTGAAGAAAGAATCCATAGGTATCTATATGAATAACTATTGTACAAAAATGTTTGTTATCAGGTGCACAATTAACTAGTATACCAAATGTTGAAGCTTAAAATTACAAGTGAGAATCTAAAGGTGCATCTAAATTTCCTAAACTTCTATTTATGTAAGAACATTTAATTACTTTAAATTTCATACAAATCTATGAATCATGTAACGTAAATTGTAGGCTGAAGCAATCTAAGAAATTAAAATAGGAACAAATCAAGACAAAGAGAATTAAGAAATCATAAGAAGGGTAAGTGCACCAACTTGGGGGACAAAAAGGGGCCTACCCGTGGACATGATTTTTATGAAATTTCAAAAATGTGAACTTTTGCAAATACATAAAGATGGATAAAATTAAAATTTCAAGATGGTATAAAAACATGAATTGTAACATTTTGAGGCTAGTTTCCAAAAACCTTTTTTTTTATAAAAATGGTTAGGTATAAATAGGTCAAACAGCTAAAATTTGAAGAGGACCTCTTATTTTCTAAGAGAATTTTAATGGTACCATTTTTTGTGGTCCACCATTTTTTTGAGCATCATTAAATATTGTTAGAAACACTTTGGTGAATATCTAGATATGATCTAGTGTGTTACAAACCTTTTTATATAATTTTTTGATGAATGTTTTTTTAATTAATTTTTAAATTAAGGATATCTTGAAAACTAACAAAAAATGGATAGACAGCTGTGCATCCCACCCTAATTACCTTAAAAAAAACAAAATTTGATTTTTTAATATGTGTAGAGTTAGGCTTAGTTTGTTACCATATAATGTTTTTTGCACTTGGATCAATGAAAAAAATTAGATAAATATGAATAGGCATGTAATGGCCTACAAAAGGTGTTGTTATAAATAAATATAGTTTAAACCCTTAAAATATCCCAAAAATTATAAAAATCATACATTTAGAGAGAGGATAATGTGATCATCGTAACAGTAATAATTTTTTGAATTTTGATGTTGAAATCCATAACATATTTGATTATTGAAGTTTAAATTTGTTAGTTTTTCCTAAAACTCTTGGTCTTGGCTGGCACAGTGCCAAGGCTTAGGCTCAAAAATCCAAGCCATTTTTGAGCCTAAAGGATTGATTTTAAATTCAAATTTAAACAACGTGTATGCATTACATAAACCATAGATATTCTATAACATAATAAAAAACATGTACACATTATATAAATCATACACATTGCTTTGACATAAAATTAAACAAACAAATTTTGTGTTTGTTATAGGGGAAAGGCCCATTAGCCATGCATCCTTATAGTGGAAATGTCTAATTTCATGTTTTTAATAGGGGAAAGGTCCCATTAGCTTTGAATAGTGAATTAAGGTGCCATAACATCACATTAGACTTCAAAAATTTTACTCATTTCAATATGTCATCTTAAATATTTATAGCTAAGGTTTCAATGTCTAACACATTATACATTTGACAATATAATTTATTTTATCATGAGAGGTCATAAAATGTATTTTTTAAACCTATGATCAAAACTTAACCTTTAGAGTATCATTGTGCATTAAAGTATCAATACTTGACTCTTACTTGTCAAGATGTGATTGGTTACTTTTAATATTATAGAATATATGTTGAACAAGTATTCGATATTAAATGTTCAGCTTCTGGTGTACTTTAATATTTATATACACCAATATGTTTCATCAATAGAACATATGTTAAGAAAAGCCTTATTCAATAATTTAAACATACATAGATATTGGAATTTTTCCTCTAGTAGTAAAAGGATTTACCTTACGACCTCACTTTCATAAAATCCTACTTAACGTTAAATTTTGTATTTTTTATTGATATTATCCTACTTGATTAAAATCCAATCTTACCCTTTTGTTGTTTCTTTGATATATTTGACTAGACCACTTTATTTATAAATTTTGAACTAATTTGCTTAAGTTACAAACCCATTGGATTGGAATATGTAGTATACATAATCTTGTGTAAGTAGAAATAAGAATTGAGCCCTTAGTGTAACAGTGCATCTCTTGGATGTCTATTTTAGGAATGATATCTAATGGAGCCCAATACCTATGAATCATGCCTTGGATTATCCCAAAAGCATTCCTAAAATGTATTGAATAAATTCCATTAGGTTTCCTCCAAGGTCACTTAGTGCATCTCATTCAATATGTGCATTTTGAGGTCCCAATTGAAAGTCTAACAAGAGTTTTCTATTGTTACAATTATTCACTTGATTCCCCTAATGTATTCAAATACATTATTCAAAATTTTCCTAAAATTAAGCTCTCTTTTGAAAATATGGTTAATCCTCCATTATGTGTACCTCCTTCATCTACCCCTCTATCACACATAGGACAACCATCAACCAATCCATCTATTCCCACGTCATCTAAAGAGTGTGTCCTTGATATGGGACTAGTCCTAACCACACTATGGATGCAATAATTGCAAGCTTAAAAAAAAGATACACAACACTTTGTGCTTATCAATACTATAAAGTTTTATACCTTACTATGTAATTGGGATGGTAACATAAAAAAATTAAGATGATGGGTACAATGTATGAACATATTTTTCTTAAATATGTTGGTCAGGTTAAGTATATATTTTGTTTTGTATAAGATTTGGTTTTGAGCTTAATAAACTTGAAATGGTCAAATGAATCCATTAGTGATGATGTGGTTTTAAGTTGTTATTTTAAGATGTCGTGCCTATAGTGATGAATGCATAGCTTAGAAAATATCTAAATGCACTAGTGATTATTTTTGAAACCATCAGTAGATGGTGTAGAACTGGCATTGACCAAGTATGACATATGTATAAGTTACCCTAGCTCAAACTCTATTGAACTTATTCAAGATACGTTAAACATGTGATAATGTCCCCTAAATGTGAGACCTACTTCCCCTCAAGGATGATGTTGAGTAGAGAGACATAATAATTATTCATGTGGATGATGAACTGCACACCTCATATAGATGGTCGACCAAAATTGAATACCAACGTGCACCCCCTCATTTAAGGTTTAAAGAATATATATATATATATATATATATATATATATATATATATATATATATATATGTATGTATATATGTATATATGTATATATATATATGTATATATATATATATATGTATATATATATATATATATATATATATGTATATATACATATATATATATATATATATGTATATATATATATATATCTTGAATAATCTTATTCATGTTTCATTATAATGAGCTTAAACATTATGATGTGGACTACAAGAAAGTAGTACATGTCTTAGAATATATATATATATATATATATATATATATATATATATATATATATATAATACATATATCTTGAATAATATTATTCATGTTTCATTATAATGAGCTTAAACATTATGATGTGGACTACAAGAAAGTAGTACATGTCTTAGAATTATTGCTTCAGCTTGGGATTTGAGGTTGAGGCTCGTCCATTACTGAATTATGTTCTCTCCTACATGTAGGACTTAATATGGATTTACTCTGGGATCTAGAGGTAATTCAAGGTAGAGGGATATAAATAATTTGAATACACACATGTAGAAAACTGTTAACATTCAATGCTTACTCAATTCATATGGGAGCTTAAATGGATTTACATGACAATTTTCATACAGTAATGATAATTTGAAGGCTTGGATCATGTGAATTATTTACTAGACATGAGTTGATTAGATCTATGCCAATCTTTCAACATTATTGGATTATATGTATGTATGATAAATTTGTGAATATGCCTTAGTTGGATTGGTTGGCTTGATGATGGAACATGTTTAAGTATCAAAGATGTGCATAGCTAAAAACTCTAACACTTCTCTAGGTGTACTAGACCTACACATGTGGACAAGTGATAGTTATATCTCTAACATAAATATATGTGTGTATAGGATACATACGTACATGTATATAATTATATTAGACCTCATAGGGATTTGATAGAGCTCCTGAATGCTTATAGGACTCGACACTTCTGAGCATGTATGATGTACACACAGTGATATGTAATTGGATTTAGCCTCTTAGGGCATTGTCAACTCTAAAACATCTAGGACTTGATGCAATTCTGATTGCTTTAACACTTTAAGGTGTATGAGGTACACATGTGGCACAACAAGGTTTAATTATATGGTTAATTCAATTGAAGAGGCATGGGAGGCCAATTTGAACCCCTTTTTGATTAATTATAAGATCATGATATATAATTTAGGACAAAATTAAGTACAATTCTATGTATCATGAATTGAACCAATTAGTCATTTAGTTCAATTAGGGACATGATTTGAGCAAAATTGAGCCCCTAAACCAAATTTATGGCCCAATCAATTTTATAATATAGATGCAACATGTATGACTTAATTAACCCTAATTTAATCAAAAATGCAAATATGAATGCAAATGTGGCCAATTTCAACCCATTGAGCCTAAATTAGAGTCTACGATGTGATTGAGAGGGCTAAATTAGGTCACATTTCATGACGTGGTTATTATAAAGCCTGATTTTGTCACTTGAACATGTACAATTCCCCTAAACCCTAATTTCATGACATATACACATATACAAACTTATTACACTAAACTCCTAACCTAAAATCTTATTTTTATAACAAACACAACCCCTATGTTCCTTGATTCAATCATAAATGCATAAATTCATGAATGTGATTAGTGTCAATTTGTGAACCTATTATTCACCTAGTTTTGTAAGGACATATGATGGGATTTTAGGTAAAATTAGTTCATTTCATCTTACATATTGAGCCTTATTTCATCATTCATTAGTCTTATCACTTGCTATTCTTATCAAGAGTCTTATTGCATCATGTATTAGATATTTATGCATCGTATTGAGGATTTACTCATCATATTGAGCCTTATTGTATCATATGATTGCCTAATTGCATCATATTATAGATTCATTGGATCGTATGATAGTCTTATTGCATCACATAATAGTCTTATTGCATCACATGATAGTCTTATTACATTGTACAATAGCCTTATTACATCATATTGAGCCTTATTACATGATATGATAGCATTATTACAACATCTAATAGTATTATTGCATCATATTTGGGATTTATGTATCATAATAAAGTCTCATTGAGTGTTATTACATCATATTATAGTCTAAAAAATGCATTGAATATGAGCCTATTTGTTTGTTTTTATAGTATATGCCTATACTTCAAGGAAGACATACACATTATAGGAATGCATACACGTTTCTATAACACATATGCATTCCTTAAATTAAACATAAAACTCACTTTTAAATATCTATTTTATTCCTAATGAAGATTTTGGTCCCCATAGACATTCCCTGCAAACTTTGGGTACTTTTGTTTGTTGTAGTTTTTTTTTTGGACCACAAATTTGAAGTACTTTCTTGGTTTATTTTGTCAAAATGGGTTTTGATTCACATTTAGGAAAGAGGAAAAAGTTGAAGAATAAAATATTAGAGAAATTAGAAGAGTTGAGTGAAAAATAACAAGGTACAAAAGCAAGCATTTCATTCCAAACAACGTACAAACACTAACCCTGATGAGCATAATGCCTTAGATAATGAGGAAATTGACAATAATCAATTGAATAATGATGAAATTTATAATAATGAATTTAATTATGATGAAATTCATTATTTTATGATGAAATTCATAATAATGAATTGATTCTGATGAAATTGACAATATAAAATTAGATAATGTTGCAAATTCACATTCAAAGTTTAAAGTTTTTTATTATGTTGATGAAGAGCCTATGCATGATACTTTACCCATAAAAAATGAATAAAATTTAATGGACTAAAATAATTATGAAATTAAAAATGAAGAAAATTTCATGGAAATATATAATGATAAAACAAACAATGAATATAATTCATGGAAACATATAATGATTCTGAAACACCATCTGAATGCATTCCACCAAAAACAACACCTCCAATAATTGTGCGTAGAAAAGATAAGTACTTAATTGAAGTTAATGAAAATATTTTGAAACCAATGCATAAAAAAATGTCCAAATGCCATTCAAGAAGATTGGCTTAAGAAATTTGGGATTGTTTCGTTCATAGATTGGAGTATGATAGTGAAAGATATAAATTATTTGTTTTGTTAATGAAATTGGTTAAGATGATACCTATAATGTACACATTATGACTAAGAACATCTAAAATGGATAATAAAAATAATGAAAATGATAAAATTATTGAAAATCTACATGATTCATATCATATTGTAGGCTCAAAATCATGTAACAAAGATTTTAATGCTGCCCGACATATAATGACAACTTGTGAAGTAAGAGCTGAAATAGGGAAAAAATGATTGATTTCAAAAACAAGTCAAACACTTGATATAAATATAAAAACATTAATGAAAACAATTTCAAGATGTGAAAAACTTAATGAACCCAATATGAAAGATCTCTAGGCATTCTCTAGTAGACTTCTAAGAAAGTACAAGGCTATAGCCGATGCTTCTAAAGACTTACTTGCACAATTTTGGAAAGATAATACAAGAGTTTTTCCCAATGCAAGAGATATAGTGAAAAGAATATTTGGTTTTCATAATCATTAATGGAATCCTAAATATTTATTGGATATGACTCAAACATAATTGTACTCTAAGTTTTTGAAAAAGCATCCACAAATTACTATTAGTCAAAGACTATTTGAGATGGCCAAACCTTTTTATGTAAAATTAAATCACACATGCACCACTTGTTGTAGAAAACATGTTGAATTTTCAATGCACAATGATATTTTTTTCCATATTAATTATACTTTACATACTACTAAAATTTTTTAGGACTGTGGCATAGAAGTTTTACCAAAATCAGCCAAGAAATTTATTTTAAATATTTTTTGTGAAAGACCAGATGGATAGTTCTTTTATAAGAAAGCATGTTTGGATGAAAATTGTAGTATTTGTGGTGGATTACCAAAATTGAAAAAATATATCCATGAGGAGTGTACAAGTGAATCTATGAATTATCAAGTAAAAGATGGAAAAGAATGTAAAAAGTGTGAGCTTGTTATGAAAAAGATACTTGTTTCAGAATTTATGAAAAAATTTGTTTATGAGTATGTAAGGCACACACATAGGGATAAATGGTTTGATGAAAATTTCAAGATAATTAAGGACACATTCCCACTTCATTATATTATTTCATTAGTCAACTTTACTAAAAATTACACATTCAAATCACAAATGGAAGTTTAATCACAACATTACAACTCAACATAAATTACCATATTCATGCATATGGCATTCATGCATGCACTTGATAGTACAGAGGAAGATCAAAAAATATTAAAGGAGTACCATTTATATGTCAGTGATGACTGATCACATTGTATAGAGTGTGTAAGGTTATTTTGATACGTTATATAGATAATTGACTCAGAGGAATATTATTTTCAAATGACATTAAATTTGGTCAGATAATTACACATCATAATTCAAGAATGCATGAATGTTTTATTTTTTGAACAAGATGTACATTACCACTATTATAGAGCATATGTCAAGTTTCAATGAGGCTAGCCATGGAAAATGGGAGCATGATGGTGTTGGATCATGTTTAAAAAGAGTCATTGCAAGGTAAGAGTTAAAATATGACAATGTTGCTAATTTGATTGATGCAAAACCTATGGTTGACTAGTGTAGTGATAACATATGTCATGGTGATCAAAACAATTATACTATTCATAGATTTTTTTGGTTAATGAAGGAAAAAGACTTGGAAAATTATGAGGATTGTATGAC
This sequence comes from Torreya grandis, assembly GCA_037957365.1. Taxonomy (NCBI): domain Eukaryota; kingdom Viridiplantae; phylum Streptophyta; class Pinopsida; order Cupressales; family Taxaceae; genus Torreya; species Torreya grandis. Next base: position 3,937,647 of record JARHVA010000698.1, on the reverse strand, counting down.
TCTAGAAGGTTCAAGTGAGCTGCACTCATTTTGTAGATCAATTGTAGGTTGTTGGCCTGTTCATAGGTCACACTTAGCATGACTTTTTTTTGCATGTATGGACTTTGTTTGGAATGAGTGTGAGTCCCAAGAGTGGTCAGATGACTAGAGTTCAAAACCTCTAATTATAATCAATGAATATTAGGTTCCACCAATAATGCAACTTATATACATGGCATCCTCACATGACTTTAACCATATATCTAATCTAGTACTCCGAAGTAGAAGATTAATCCTTATGTACTATTTATGCTCATAATCTATCTTCATAATGTCATTAAAAATTAATTTTTGTGATGAAGACCATATTTTTGTAGTTATTGAAGATGGGGATAATGAAGAGGGAACATATTACTACTTATGTCAATGTGTAGATAGAAAGAAAAAATTAACTTCAGCGATCGTAGATGGAGAAAACATTGATTATCCCATTGGGTACGTGGTAGTCATTGTCACTTAGATTAGATGATATCCTATAAAAAATTAAAATGTATGGTTGTTTGAAGACTTTGAAACTCACAAGAAGATTCTAAACTGTTCAAATGTGGTTCTTCCAATGAAAATCCAATTGCAAAAATGTCATGGGAGGCCAAAAAATAAGAGTCTATGGAAAGTTTGTGAGTCAAACCATGAATTTATTATTGATACTATCAATATTATAGCATATCCAAGTGGTTCATTTGATTTAAATATGTAGGTATGTTAACTTGTAAAATCTAAATGTATTCAATTTTACTAAATATTTTTTATTTTGTAGGTAGTACATGCACAAATTTCATCTTTAATTACTTACTAACATTTTTTATAAGTTAGTGGTGCCAAATCAACTTCCACATTCACATGGATGGCACCATTAGTAAATAATTTCATATTATTGAAGCTAAGTGAAGCTTACTAAAAGTATTTGGCATTTTTGTGCTTCTAAAAAAATTGCTCATGACAAGTTTATTTTTCGTTATAGCCTTCCAAAGACATCTATTATCAGTGTTTTCATGTTCTAGAATAGTTGTGAAAATGCACTTGTGGGTGGAAGTGGGAATCATAGTAGTTGGAGAAAATGTAATTTTCCTATATAGACGTGATCAAAGTGGTGGACTTTTACCTACCAGTCCCAGAGGCAAAATTGCTAGTTGAAGATCAACAAGTTGTCTCTTCACTACCAAAAAGTTGCAGTTTAGGACCCTTTACTGCAACCCCTGACATGGATTTCTCTTAGAGTTTATTTAGACTATATTAGTGATGAAATTAGAGGACTTTCACACACACACACAAGGGATCTTATGGTTCCTCCATATGACTTCCACTTTTGGTTTTATGCATGCCTAAAGTTAGGCTAAAAATCAACATCTTTCTTTTAATGGGAAAGGAATTCTTGAGCCTAGAATGGGTGGAGGGTTTGTCATTCAAGCCTTATGGGATGAAAGAAAACTACTCCAAGATTTTATCCACCCCTATGTACATTTTGATAGTATCAATTTTCTACCAACAAGAATCAAATATTGAGTTCTTGGACTATAGCTTCAACTTTAACAATATTTGTTGTTAATGTTTTCATGCTTCGAAACAGTAGTGAAAATACACTTGCAAGTAGAAGTGGGATTCATGATCATTGGAACACATGTAATTTTCCTACATATATTTTATCTAAGTGGTGGATTTTCACCTACCATTCCCAAAGGCAATGTTCCTAGTTAAAGGTTAACAAGTTATCTCTTCACTGCCAAAAAGTTGTATTTTAGGACCCTTTAATGCAAGTTCTACCATGGATTTATCTTAGAGGTGATTCATACTATATTTAGGTTGACATTATATGACTTTTATATGAACACAAGGGATCTTATAGTTCCTCCATATTAAATACAATTTTGGTTTTATACATGCCTGAAGTTAGGCTAAAAATCAACATCTTTCTTGTCTTGGGAAGGGTGTTCCTCAACCTAGAATGGGCGGTGGGTTTATCATCTTGGCCAGATGGGATGCCAAGAACCTAGTATTCAATGTTATCTACCCCTTTGAATGTGTTTTAAATGCCATTTTTATCTAATAAGCACAAAAAAATGAGTTCTTGGGTTGTAGCTTCAACTTCAACAACATTTATTATCAGTATTTCTATGCTCTAGAACAGTAGTGAAAATACACTTGCAGGTGGAATTTGGTGTCATGATAATTAGAGCACATGAAATTTTCCTATATATATGTGATCTAAGTAGTGTATTTACACCTACCAGTCCCAGAGGTAAAGTTTCTAGTTGGAGGTCAAGAAGTTGTCTCTTCATTGCTAGAAACTGGGATTTTAGGACCCTTTACTACAACTTCTACTATGGATTTCTCTTAGAGCTGATTTAGACTAGATTCAGGGTGAAATTATAGGACTTTCCCACACACAAAAATGATCATATGATTCCTCCATATGAGTTGCAATTCTAGTTTTATGAATGCCTAAAATTAGGCTAAAAATTAGCATCTTTCTTGTATTGGGAAGGGCGTTCTTGAGCCCAGAATAGATGGTGGGTTTGTCATTCGGGCTAGATGGGAGGCCAAAAACCTGGTATTAGAAATTATATTCCCATACATACATGTTTATAGTGCCATTTTTAGCCAATAAGCACCAAAAATTGTGTTTTTAGACCGTAGCTTTAATTTTAACAACATTTATTGTCAATGTTTTCGTGCTTTGAAATAGTAGTTAAAATGCACCTACGAATTAATTGGGTTTCATGGTCATTGGAATAAATGTAATTTTCCAATTTAGACATGTTCAAAGTTATGGATTTTCACCTACTAGTTCTAGAGGTAAAGTTGCTATTTGGAGGTCGAGAAGTTGTCTCTTCACTGCCAAAAAGTTACATTTTAGAACCCTTTACTACAACTTCTACCATGGATTGCTCTTAGAGGTGCCTCGAAGTAGATTAGTGGTGTAATTATATAGATTTCACATGAACATGAGAGATATTATAGTTCATCCATATGACTTATAGTTTTATTTTTATGCATGCCTAAAGTTAGACTAAAAATCAACATCTTTCTTGTATTGGGAAGGGCGTTCATGAGCCTGAAATGGGTGGTGGGTTTGTCATCCAGGCCACATGAGAGGCCAAAAACCTAGTTCCAAACATTATCAACCTCTTTATACATGTTTGTTGTGCCATTTTTTATCCAACAAGTACCAAAAATTGAGTTGTTGGATCATAACTTCAAATTTGACAACATTTTTTGTTAGTGTTTTCATGCTTTGAAACTGTAGCGAAAATGCACCAATGGGTGGAATTGGGTGTCATGGTCATTGGAACACATGTAATTTACCTATTTAGTGTGTTAAAAGTGGTAGATTTGCACCTCTTGGTCATAGAGGCAAAGTTCCTAATTGGAAGTAAGGGATATTATGACAGAACTTTTGGTGAGTATTTGAGCTTTTGAAATGTTGTATTATTAAAGATATAGAACTTTTGGTTAGAATATGCCTAATTAGGCCTAGTTTTGGGGTTTCTATCAAAGCAAGTGATAAACAAGAGAAGAGTAAAGTGTTTTAACTTTGTGAAGATTTGAATGGTGATAGAGGGTGCCTTAAACTATTCCTGCATCTTCTAGAAAGGACACAAGTTAATCAAACAAATGCAAAAATAGTGAAAATAAGGCTACAAGCCTAAACAGAGTATTATGACTTTGAGGTGTAATAGGAATGAATAGAGTGTCTGGTCACTTGAGAAGGCTTTAGACAAGTGCGTAATGATCACTTAAGACCATGAATGTAATAAATTTGATTCTTGGTATCTTAAACCAAGGAATGGTCCTAGAGACTTACTGGGATACATAATGTGAAGGATAGTGAACACCCAAGGAGAAGTATTGAAAGGTGAAATAGGTTTGGACACTTGAAATAGTTTTTAGTAGGCATGTTTTGATAATTTAAGACCACTCAAGTATTGTGATTGTGCTCTTGAAACCTAAAGTGAGATTTGGTCATTAGAACCCAAGGAGTTATGCCTGGTCAAAACTAGTGAAGAGACTACAATAAATATTGTCAATAAAATAATATAATGAGGAAAATAATGATTGAAAATTATAATGAAGGATTATAACACCTTTAGGAAAACTGTCTCTATATATTCAACAAATAGGTACATGTGTCAAGTAACTATTAAGCCCAAAAATATTGAAGATCAAGACATCAAGTACATTGAAACCAGTTGGAATGATGAGTTTTATACTTCTCTTCAATTATATTCATCACAAACCAAGGCAAAATAGGATGATGACTCATTTATGAAATTTGACCAAGTAGACATGTGTCACTAGCTTTTACCAAATTGGGCCTACATGCCAAAATATGTTAGATCTAATCACACAATTTGGTGGAGAGGATAATTATGACATAATATATCCATTAAATATATTTTTGTGGTTTTTTTAATAATGTAAAGCATTCACTATTTTAGTATAGTTAACCCTATATCAAATCATGATCAACATTGGAGCCTACCTTGGAAAAATTGTTTAGCTTGGCACATCTACAAGTTGAGTCAAAGCACAAAATTTTGTAAAAATGGTCTCCATGAAATAGAAAAAATATCCCATGTCATCCTAAAGTTCTTAAAATAGTTAAAATTTTCATTGTTTTGACACAGTCCTCTTGCAGTCAAGAAGGTAGCCATTGGAGATTTCTGGAAGTTTTGTTAGCTATGGATGCCAAGAAGTAATTTAGGAATTGGATAGGTATTAAAACCATATAATATGATATTGGAAACCTCTATTGTATTAGTGATTAAATTTATGGGTTTCATTCAAAATTTTGAATAAAGACAAGTTTTGGAATGAAGGAAACATGCAGGTAGCTCAAGATAAATTGTGGTAAAAATGGTCTACAAGACAAAGTAAAAATAAAAATGACTTGAAACCTGGTAAGATTAGTATTCATGACCTAATATAAACACATATAATATTTATAAGGTAATATGATAAGTTTAAGTGTTCTATTTTTTGTCATAGTCCCCTCCATGTCTCATAATGGTCACTATTCATGCAGGCATACTTTTTGGAGTTTTATTGTGTGTTAAAGGGTTACAATCTTAGAGAAGTATTTAAGATGTGGAATGAGAGTATGTTATTATTTTATTACTTTAAGGTTCTTATACTAGGTATGTTATGATCGTATAAGACCATATCTGATAATAAGTTAAGCTCTTAAAACATAGACCAAGATTTGGTCCTTGATACCCAAAGAAGGTGCCTAAGAAGAAACTAGAAAGAGAATGAGAGAAAGTAATGAATGAGACATGAATTGAATGAGGTAAATTATTTATGGACATGGGTCAATGACATCAAGGTGGTGCTACTAAGAGTATAAATAATAAGTACTAAGTGTAAGAATCTAAATTAATCCCAAAGAGTTAAAACAGGAGCTAGCTTGTGAAAGAAGATTAAAATCAAACCATAGAAATTCAATGTCACCAGTTGGGTTTAGAAATAGCTAATAATGTTTTTATATACTTATCATCCATACCTCTGCATCAACATACAAACATAATTCAAATACAATCATTAATATTATGTTTTTCTCATAAGGGTATGATTTGTAACATTATCCTAACAAGTTATTCTCAATCTCATAAGATTTATAATACTTAAAAATATTTCAAAACCAATCATTTATAATACTCAAAACATAAGTGATTCAAGAAATATTTACTTCATTGGTTTTCTTAAATATTCATGTACAAAATAAGAATGCCATGTACAAATGCCATATATTGCCATATAATGTCAATAATACATGCATTGCCATATAGGCATATAAAAAATTACATCATGTCTAACGACATAGTATATAATGTCAGGTGAATACATCATATATGCATGTACAATGCCAATAATTCATGCATTGCCATATAGGCATACAAAAAAGTACATCATCTATAACATCCTAGTCATCAAATAGTCTCCCTCTCTTTTCCTTATTCGAAGAAGACTCTCTTTAGGATGCCATGAATGTAGATGGAGATATCCCAAATGCCTTAGATTACTCTAAGGATTGACTATGGGTACTATGCTCATAGCTCGATTACATCTGAACCTATTCAATTACAAAATTATTATAAAATTAATAGGTATACCTGAAATGAAGTTTAAAAACTCATGTTTTAAACTATAAGAAAGAAAATATTTAAACATGCACTTACCACAATCTCATGGTCCTCCTTAATTTTCTATTGATGCTTGATTGGGTCAGTGCCAAGTTTAGTTGCACAAATAGGCATGTCAAATGATGAAAAAATATGAGAAGTTGTCACAGTAGTGATCAGAATCGGAATATCAAATGTCATATGACAACCCTACATACATAATACATTTGTGCATATAAGTTATATTTGACCAAGTATATATTAAAATTATTAAAACAAAATTATGAAATTACAATTCAAAATTACAAGTGAATATACATACCTTAGTGACTGCCTATGCAAATGGCATTACAGTAGTAATCCTAAGTTTGTCTCGACTCACAATGATAGAGGAGTGTCTACCCTAGTCATAAACTGAACAAATAACCTAATAATTAATAACTTTTTCAATTCATTGATTAAACAAGTTTCTAGCAAACTTAATCTTGCATAAAATATGAAAAAATATAATGAGGTCAAGGGAAGCATGAATGTGACAAGTGGATATGTGCAACATGTGACTTGTAACACCACACTAAAGGCAAGAAATGCCAGTTTCATGAGGGAGAATTACAAGACAATGAGCAAGGATTTTTGACTAATTTTTGTGAAATTGAGTCATTGAATGAAATTTAGGTGTTGAAACATCATTGATATGTACCTATATACACTAGTTTATATTCTTGTATAACTTTACTAAGGCGTATTTTAGATTTTGACTTGATTACTTAGTCATTAGGCATAATTGTATTAAGGCAATGACTTGGTATAGATGAGGACAATCCTATGAGTATGGGTGTGATAAAAAATCCCTTATAAATAGTCATTGTGATAAGACAAGTAACCTGTATAGGTGTTTGTTGAGAAGTTTATAAACTAAGTTTTAATCAAGTTAAGACACCTAAAGTGATATGTTTGTTTTATAGGGGAAATCTATACTGGAGCCTTTTAAGAGTGTCTAGAACCTTATAAAATAGGCCTCATCAAAATCTAAAGAAACACATAAAATAAAATTAAATATTATAGAAATAAGAATGAGTGGACAATATTATTTACAAGTGCATGATTTTGGTTTCCCTATAGGTGACATTTGGCTAACTATATATCCTTAAATTTCCCTTAGTTTTTGAAAGGGAAGGTATATATGTATACAGTGCAAGTAGGTTGAGGTCAACAAAGGGTGTTATAGTCTTGTCAACACTCAATATTCATTTCAGGGGGGGACTTTGCTGATCTAAAAGGTGTTATAGTCTTATAGAGTCAGCATATCACTCAAGTGATGAAAGATTTTAGATACACATAGGACCTCTCCCCCAATTAGATATAGTATGTCTTTAAGCCCCCTAAGTAGGTGGTGGTAACAAACTACTCAACCCCATCTATCTATATCAGGTTGAGGTCCATTATTTGTATATGGTCACAAAACCTATGACATATGCATATAGGCTATAGTTTATATTTGATGCTCTCCCAAAAAACCAATGGGAACTAATAAACACTCTCCTAATAAACCAATGGAATTTACTAGGTACAATAGGATCAAGAGGCTATGCCATCTAAATTTATAGCTCCATAAATATAGATGAAATTATTAAGCTCAAATGGAATCAAGATGGAATTGAATTATTAGCTATGACCATTTTGGATATCAATAATATAGATTGAACCTCTATATGTGATTAGGATAATAAGGAATCAGGTGCTTGGATATGAGGCTAGTATTTAAAAGAAAGGAGTGGTGTGTGTATTGATGAAGACATGCTATGATTGATTAGGAAATTGATAGAAATATATTATACCAAATAAATTTTATCTAATGAATTATATATATATGCATCTAATCCTACTGATTGGGATTGACCTGATATGGGAACTACATATAATTGAATATCAAGAAAATATTTAACTAACTATTTTGGTTATTAAAAACATAGTTGAGATGGAGGATGAGTTGCTAACAAGTTATGCCAATCCATGTTAATACATCAAAAAATAAAAATTCCAACAAAATTATATTAAGTATTTTATATTTTATTACACAAAATATACCAATGATGTAATTAAGGTGTATGAATGTACATCTATAAGATTCACTTGAAATTTCACCTCTGTAATGTATATGGTATTGTACTGACATGGATAGATGTAGTAGGGGTTAGCTACCTATTTATGACGTTGAAAGCAACTTCTCCTCTTGAAACACAAAAAAATACATATATATTATTCAATTTAAATGTGTAAATTAAATTTTACATTTTTAGTTTTCAAATATAACTTTAAAAATTGACATTAAATTTATATAAAAGATACCTTCATGTATGTAGAGACTCCCAACGTATCGAAACCAAATGTGTGTGCCAAGAACTCATAAATCAATACCATATCCTCTAATCCCCCTGAAGTGCCACCATCATCATCTGAAGGTCCAGTTCATATAGCATCAAAACATATGCATGGGTGGGGTTGGGTATGACCACTCGCTAGAATATCTTGAGCATCTATCTTTAAAAGTCTACTCATATGATGAATGAGTGTATCAGTAAGTAAAATAATAACATACAAAGTGTTTATCTCCATAACATCTATCACTGTAGAGGGAATCTCTAGATGAAGTGGATTTTGGTAGGGATCCTTGCAGGCTGATTAGGTGCATGACATATATCTAGTTGATCCTATGTGCAGCATTTCCCTCATCCCTGAAACTCACCATAGTCAAAGTAGTTTGGAATTTTATTGAGGAAAAAATCGCAATATATTTTACTTACAAAGTATAAAGGGACCTCATGTTTATTATAAAGGGGATAGTCAAACACCATCCACCATCACTCCTAAAAATTGGCTTTAATTAAATTGTGTTGGCATCAGTGGATTGGGAAACATTTGGTCATTATGGTAAATGGTTAATTGGTTTTTAGGTCAGTAAATAATGAATAAATTTTATATTTTTATTCTTCACCTTAGATGTTAACAATTTGTTTGCATAGTAAGCCCTACAACTATCCCTCTATGTCCTCCAGCTATCAATTTGATGCATTATCAAGCCAACTTGACCTAATACTAATGATAGGTTATTGGCCAAATAGGTGCAGTGGGTGATCATCAAATTGTGTTCCATCATTCTCCTAATTATCTACTTAATTTCAATTTTATGTTCCACTATGTGAGCAACTATATCCTCCTGACTGCCTGGGGGATCTAGTGGAACTATAGGGTGGTTAGGTGGAGGGTTAGGCAAAGGATTAAGATGGTTAGGAGGGTTTGAAGGAAGGTTATGTAGAGGATTAGGTGGAGGGTTAGGTGAAGACTTCCAACCTATTGTATAAAAATAAAAAAATCAAACTATGTAATTTACATTCACAAAAAATTCAAAAAAATTCAAAAAAAATGATTTAATCTACAAAAAATGTAGCTCTTCTTCATGGAAGCATTGTTGATATTTTAAATTCAATCCAAAAGGAATATCTACAAGACAAAATATGATTTTGAGGGAAAAAGGAATATTTGTAATCCAAAACGTGACCATAAAACATGAAAACACAAATGCAAAGTAGGAAAAAATGAGAGAGATCAAGGTTTTTTTTGTATTATAGTTTTATAAATGTGTACACATTATGTTTAATTATAGTAATGTGTATTCATTCATATAACACATGTGTGTTTCTATAAGTAAACATAATGCATATGCATTATTGATATAATGCATACGTGTTATGGTTTGGGAATCTCAAGCCATAACGTGTATGCATTATAAAAATAACATGTACGTATTATGTTGTAATGCATATAGTCCACATAATTATCCCCCAAATCTATGCACATACCTATAAATTCTTGTCTTCCCTCATGTAGAACATTGGTAGAGCTTTATTTTAACCAAACCAAAAAATGGTTCATAAATTTCTTCAATCAAAGATTTTGCAAATAGAGAATGCTAACTTAAACCATGAAAG
>JARHVA010000698.1:3825000-3922500 GCA_037957365.1 Torreya grandis | reverse complement strand
ACATATCTGATTCTCGAACCATCTGGAGCTGGTGAACAAGGGAGTGATTCCGCACATGACCATACCAAAATAGGGGTGCTCTGCTACATGTCAAATATCCCCAAAAAAATAGGAGCTTAGGCAAATGTGCCTGAAAGAGCCTAAATGAAAGCCAACTAGAAAAATTCTGCTAAGCGAAACCAAGCCAAGCTCCATCATGACCCTCTATCCATCCTATCAGCCTACGAGGGTTACAATAATAGGCTAATTATCAACACTGTGAGATGTCAACTGGAAAGGGGACATGACAGTCTGCCCCTCCTGAAATTGCTTGTCAGTAAGCAATCATTGAACACTAAACCATTCAATCTACCTAGATCCCAAATGTAGTCATGATCTATATTGTTGTTGATCAACACAAGCTCCTGCAATATCCTCTAAAATATAATCAAGAGGAATCCATAATCAAACTGACAAATAAAACTCAACCAAACTCCAAAATCACAACTACCACAATCAAGAACCCATGAGAAACAAACTCTCAAAATATCATAACCCAGGTAGAATGGACAACTCAAACTACCAAAACCACAAATACCATATACACATTCCACCATGCTATGCGGAAGGCACACTCCAACTCTACAACAACTCTCAAATGGAACTACGCCAAGTGCAGAGAATCCACACACTGTACCTCTACTATAATCAACATATCTCTACATATCACCAACAATGGTCTCATCACCCAAAATCCTATGCATCACTGATAATGAAGAGACATCACATGTTAGATAGCAATGACACAAACCAAATTTGCTTGCCATCAACTCTTGCTCTAAGTCATGCACCAACAAGCTATCAACCCTAGCACCTATCCCCATGCCATGTCTATCACAACTCTCATCCCATGGCATCAAATCATCCCAAGTACCAAGATAAGGATCCCAACATCTAATCCATGAATGGAAATCAACTGGTAACTCAAATAAACTCCTCACCTAAGTAATGTGAACAATACGAACTGACTTCATGCCCCTGTCTCCTGTACCAACTATAATCTCTGAATCTGGAGTGTGAATGCTAGACATACTCATATCATCATTAACATGTGACCTAACTATAAAATAAAGCTGAGTCCCTGCCACATGCACTAATTGCTGAACTGAAATCACCTCAAGACATAGCTCATCCACATGTCTCTCAGAATCTTGGAGAGCCAATTGAGTACACACCAAGGAATCCTAAGTATCCTCCAGCTCAATAATGTGCTCAATGCCCTTGTCTGGGGGTCTCCTTGGTGGAATATCACCGAATACCTTATCATGCTTAACTCACAACAGCTAAATGTCAGGATGATACTCAATCTTTTGTTGTCCTTCCTGTATTGGTGCCAATGTGCACTCGGCAGCGCACTCTACCATGTCATGTTGTATGAGCCTCTCCACCTGATGAAAAGAAATAGTTTTGATGTTGTTATCCCATAATGCCTTTAGAATATGTGTCTTCCCATCAACATTAAAATGAATCTCCATGTCCTTGAGATGAAGAGTGACTTCCTCAAGGGAATGAATCCACTTCATGCCCAAGAGCAAATCTATATCCCCCATGTTCACCACATAATAATCATCCTTGAACTCATAGTTGTTCAAGCACAATGGGAGATCTCTAATCATCCACTCACACCTAAGAGTGTAATCATTGGCGACCTTAACTCTAATGCCCTCAAAATCCTTGGTAGTGAGTCCACACTTCTCCACAAATCTAGCATCAATAAAATTATGTGTGGCTCTTGTGTCAAGAAGGGTGATGACCCTCTATCCTGCCAAAACTCCACGGAGTCTGAATGAACCCTCCTGCTAGATGCTAGATAGGTGTGCCTCCTAAATTTGAAGCTCTAAATCTGCCTCTACCTCCTCATAACTCTCTTGATGTTTGAAATCTTTTGATTTTGAATCCTCATAATAAACCCACATCACTCGATTTGCCTTGCCCTTAGGCCTCAAAGGACAATCATGATTGGCATCATAGGGACCTTTGCAGTAGAAGTAAATCTTCTTCCTATGTAGATCGTTAAGAGCCTCTCGATCTAAAGGTGGTGCTACTAGTATGCCCTTTGAATCATTCTTAAAACCTAATTTATCTTTGATAAAATCTGAGTTCTCTCTATCTCTATTGAAGCCCTTATTGTCCTTGGATGAAGAAGTACCTCTGGAGTTAAATTTGCTGGATGGGGCTGCCATCTCCATACTACGTGCCTTCTTCATAGCTTCTTGTAATGAAGGAGGATCAAAGTCTTTGATCCAACCTCTCAATGGTTTGGATAGGCCCTCGATGAAGAGAACTACCAATCTATGCTCTGAAATGTTTGGCACCATAACTGCCAACTGCTGAAACTCCCCAATGAAGGACTCTAAGTTACTTGTTTGTTTCAACTATGCCAAATCTCAAAAGTAAACCTCTGGATCTTTCCTGTCAAACCTCTCAACCAACCTATCCATGAAGTCCTAGTACTCTATGACCTGGTTATGCTGAAGTGTTACCATACCATGGAACCACCAATCATGTGCTACTCCCTCTAATTACAAAGTGGCGTATTTGATGGCTTCTATCTCTATCATTGGCCTCAATGCCAAAAATGTGTCAAGCTTATGAATCCAAGATTGAGCTATCATCTTCCCACTACCATCAAAAGTAGTCAAAGAAAGCTTGCTTGTAGCCTTCTTCAACTCACTGAGTTGACCTCTAGGCCTCCTATCCTATCTAAGGGACCTATAATGCCCTCTCCTCTGATTAACAAAATGATCAAAGGATATCCTCTCCCACTCATCATTTGCAGTGATGAGTGCATCTACAAATAGGGGGTCTCATGCTGCCTCCTTTGCTGGAGCTTCTTCTGGTTCCTCCTGAACAAATTTAGGATGTGTAGGCCTATCAACTATTCTGTAATGGGTTAGCTGTGGTCTCTGATTAATTGTAGCACTCCTATTTTCTCCTTGTTCCCCATTCTATCTAACAGGTGGGTTCATCCTCTCTACCATAGTAGTAAGTGCCTGTAGTGCCTGCACCATCTGCTGTTGGCATGTGACCATAGCACAAAAGAATTCTTTGGTGTCCTGATCCTCATTATGTCTGTGGCCCCTGGGTGGGCTACCCTCACACCTGTCACTCATGATGGCTGACTGTTGTTCTAAAACTAGTTCACCTTCTATCAAGGCTCTCTTGCGTGTGTGATACCTGTGTGGTCCCAACTCTTGTGGCTACATGAGATTGCTAAACCCTTAGGATGGTAGGATTTAGCTCTGACACCACTGTAGAAACCCTTGTCTCCCCTATTTCTCAAATTATATTTTTTTAGACTATTTTTTTGTGCATTTTTTTTTTTGAGTTTTTGCATGAAATAAAAAGAATGCAATTTTGAAAGATAAATTCAAATAAATAAATAGTAGTATAATCTCTTATCTAGCTAATCAATGATCTTTTTATTCTTATAGATGATTACAATATAAAGTCTCTGTCATGCATATAAAAATAATATAAAATATTGTTCAAAAACTTGATATATAAGCTTTTCTCTGGTTGCTATTTCAAAAACACAGTCATCGACGTCGGTTATACTATTGCAGTCGATCAGATAATACTTCCGACTCTGTCGATGTCAGTGTGTGGATCGGTTGATGTCGGTCTCTGTCGGTCTCTGAGCTACCGATGTCGGTCTCTACGCTACCAATGTCGGTCTCTGTGTTCCATGAAGCCTGTGAATGCTGAAACATGCCTTTTTTTGAAACTGTATGGCCTGGCACAAAACCGTACAGATTCTGTATAGCAGCAGTAAAAATTGTATGGCCTGTATGTTAGATGCCTGATCTCATGAAATATTACGCTAATACTGAATATCTTTATCTGGACGATTTTTGGACAAAAACCCTGATGAAATAAATACCTGTGAATCTCTGTGTGAAGTTATCTCTCTGTTTGAGAATAGATTAGTTGATATATCACAACCTCTAAATTACACACACTAAAGATTACACGTTCTCCAATGCAAATAGAATACTGGAAACCCTTGGCTCAGTCTTCTCAGGAAATATTTAGCAAAAATTGTCTTCAATCATGAATTGTATGGCACACCCTCCAATGAGAAACCCTTATATCCTCTAAAAGGTGCGCTTGCTCTGATTAGGGTTTCATAATTTAAAATATGCCAAATAATTAATATTTAATTAAATCAATCAAATATTAATATCTCCCTCAATACATATCCGATTCTTGAACCATCTGAAGTTGGTGAACAAGGGAGTGATTTTACACATGACCATACCAAAATAAGGGTGCTCCACTGCATGTCAAATATCCCCAAAAAAATAGGAGCTCAGGTAAATGTGTCTAAAAGAGCCCGAATGAAAGCCAACTGGAAAAATTCTGCTAGTCAAAGCCAAGCCAAGCTCCATCATGACCCTCTATCCATCTTATCAGCCTATGAGGGTCACAATAATAGGCTAATCATTAGCACTGTGAGATGTCAACTGGAAAGGGGACATGACAAATTGCACCAACCTGATATCATCAAAACCAAAGAATGACAAATTGAAAAATGGACTTGATTCCACCTTCTTCATCTCCTCCAACAATCCTCGATGCTGGTCCAGAGCCATGAAGAACACAACCATTTTTACAACCACTTCTTTTTCAGACACAAGATCCATAACATTATTAGTGAATAATATTTCCACCTCTATGTTAACTTTATTATGGGGGTTTTTAAGCATGTAATCTTCCCCCAAAACTCCAAAAAATGCTTGCATTATCTCCTCAATTGGGGTTGAAAATATATTTGTATCCTTGTCCTAGAGTTATTACCTTTGAAAGCCATTTCCCTCACTATGTTGGCACATGAAACCATTGGGACTCCAAGGACCAGACCCAAATTACATTCCATTTTGATTAAACACCAACTAAAATAGGGTAAACACATGCCACATGTGCCATGAATATAATACCTATTTGTAGTTGAGATGAGCACTTTCACAAGTACCATATTAAATGATGTTAGCTACCTTCTCACAACACAGGATCTAGGCCATAATTTTAGAATGTCGTGTCCCATGAGCCACTAGAATAGATTTTAAAATAAATCAAATCCTTAAGCAAAAAACATTATGGGAATAGTAATGAAATACTAAATTCTAAAGTTGATGGTAGAAATATCATCAAAATCTTCCCACGATGACCATTGATTGTCCATTTGTATTTCTTCCCTCTAGTCTACACCACAATTTGCTAAAAAAATTGACATCTGAATTGGCTTCTCTGAAAATTTGTTTGCAATCCCATGATGAAAGGCTATCAGGTCTTTTCCAAGGTTTAACTAAATTGTTTTCCAGTTTCCAATATGTCGATAAAAAAAATTATAGTAGAAATTAGGGTTTGAGAATCTCCTTCAATCAAAAAATTTTTAATTTTACACTGCAATGCTAGGTCAATCGCTATTGTAAAACCCTATACTTCAACTTCATTATTCGTGTCATCATGAAACACTATAATCTCTTATAATATAGCCTACTCTAGAAGCACCTGAATTACCCCTTGAGGCTTTATCAAAATTCATTTTAAACCACTCTCGAGGAGGGGGAACCAAGAAGCTTTATCCTTTCTTTTGCTTTGACATGCATTTAGTATTGACCCATTAATGGGTGAAAAAAAATGTTGGGTACAGATATTTTGTTAACTAGAATGCCCAAACCAACCGTGAATAGTGTTTTTAGCCATGAGCTATGGACTTATCTTGTCACATTGAATATAAATTTCAAGCCATATGTTGACCTCCATTGCATTGAACACTAAGTTGGTAGCTCATTACACTGTAAATCCTTTTCACGAATAATCTATTATAACTTAATATAAAAACAACTCTAAAAATAATCATCCCAAAAAATAAACTTTAAAACCTCACATTTTTTATACTCAATTCACTCATCATTAAATTAGCATCACTAAATATTCTATAAATTTTATTATTATTTGAAAATAATATTAAATAAATAATTGTCACAAAAAAATTCATGAGAGCTATCAAATTTAAACCCTGTATAATTTATTAGAATTCAATAATTACAAAATCTCTTATTGAAATAAGGTACCAAAATATGTAGTGATGCAAGAGATTTTTTTAAATCCTTGCAAACCTTTTTCATTCATGGAATGTGATTATCGCACCGTATTGATTGTTTCATCAAATGTGTTCATTGCATCTTCAAATGTTTAATCTAAAATATATAGGTTTTATTAAATTTATATAAATAATCACAATATTATTTTTTCCTTCTTGAGTGGGACAATTTAATGCCCATGGCCCATTAAATAAATATCATTAGACATATTTTTATAATTTCACCTTCCAATAACGTATACAACAAACATGTGTCTAAACAATGTGTCAAATCACCTTTTCACATGGGTGCCTTTCCATTTTCTTTGCACTCTATAATGTTTTCCTTATCATGTCCATGTATTAAATCGAACGTATGAGTCAATGAATAAAGACGGGAACCTACAACCAAACTACTTTTTTAAATTAAAAAAATCAAATTTTAAACATTTATTTATAATTTAAAAAAGGGCGATCACTTTTTTTATGAGTGAAAAAGGTGCGTATGAATGAATGAATAAAGATAAAGAAAACAAAAATGTAAAAAATAAAAAATAAAAATATTTTACTTTTTAAACATTTATTCATAATTTGAAAAGGGTGAGCATCTTCTTAATGTATATACTTTTTTGAAAAACATTTTTAAAAGTATCTAAAAAAAATAATAGTATTAAATCGAACATATGAGTCAATGAATAAAGACGGGAACTTACAACCAAACCAAAAAAAAAAAAGATCAAATTTTAAACATTTATTTATAATATGAAAAGGGTGAGCACCTTTTTTATGAGTGAAAAAGGTGCGTATGAGTGAATGAATAAAGATAAAGAAAAGAAAAACCAAAACAGAAAAAAAAAATGTTTTACTTTTCAAACATTCATTCATAATTTAAAAAGGGTGAACACTTTTTTAAAATACATATTTTTTTGAAAAACATTTTTCAAAGTACCAAAAAAGAAAAAATGGGTTCATTTTTTAAACATTTATTCATAATTTAAAAAGGGTGAGCACCTTTTTTTATGAGTAAAAAAAAGTGCATATGAGTGAATGAATAAAGATTATATATATATATATATATATATATATATATATATATATATATATATATATAAACTTTTTAAATATTTATTTATAATTTAAAAAGGGCGAACATATTTTTTAAAAAGGTACATATTTTTTTGAAAAACACTTTTCAAATTTTAATATGAATTGGTTCAGCTTACCAATTTTAAAAATTATAAATATTATAAATCATATGTAATATAAATGGGACACACATTTTGATTCTATTTTGGAAAGAATTGAAGAAAATCTGAAAATATATGGAAGAAATGGTGTACCCTTTTTATGAAGAGAATTTTCCACAAAAATTGTAAAGAATGCACGTCTTTTACAAAAAGTATATGTCGTATTCATTATAAAGGTTCTGTGTGGTTTATACAGTGTGAAAGTTCAAACAATTTGTATTAGATGTCAAACTGTTTATATATTTTATTATGTTATATATTTAATAAAATAAATCTTGAAATTAATAATTATATTATATTTTACATTGTTAGTTTTAATGTAATATAAAGTAAATATAAATTTGTACTTTGAATTTATTTTAATAAAATGAAGAAATTAGGATTAAACTAGGTCTTCCAAAATTAATTCTAGAGCTATAGGTATTAATGTTTAAAAGATCAATTTTCAAAATCTAATTTGGTAATCAATTCCACACTCAACACATATGTAGATATTGTTCACTTTCTCAAGGATAACCTCTTTCTAATATAAAACTACATGAAGAAATACACTAATAAACACCATTTTGAATAGGATTTCAACACAAGTGACATGTTTTTTTATATATCTACATCCTTATAATTAATGATCCTTTAAGTTAAAGAGTCGTATAAAATTAGAACCCTTGTTTTATGGTCCTTATAAAGCTTGATTGGCCTAGTGACATACAATTTTGAGCTTCCCTCCTCCTCACAAATCCCTCATATGTTACATGTCTCATGTTTGAATAAAGTGATTGGTCAAAATGCATAAGCCTAAAATACACTCCCTATGTTTAACACTAAAATCTCTATCCTACTGAAATGTGATATTATCCTTGACAAGTGCTCCCATTAGCTCTATAATTGTACTATCACATAGATTCTCATAGAATAGCATGGCATGCAACCATATTATGTTCCATTGGAATCCATACTACAGCTAAAATATCACTTTACTGAATTCAAGCTTTGAGGCTAAATATTTACTCAATTCAGGGTTTGAGGCTAAATATTTTTTAATCAAGAGGGTAGGATGTAACTCCCTTATCCTAAACATTTTAATTTATTTTACATGTTATTAATAAAATTTTATACTTATATTTTTAAAAGTCATCTCATTTTTTATTTATAATTATTCCATATTTTTAAGTAGTAATTGTTTTAGATATATTATTTAAAATAAAAAAATTATTTAAAAGAAAGAATTATTTATTTATGCTCAAAAAAGTTTGTCCCTTCAAAAAATTATACAATATTTTTTAATGTGATTAAATGATTTCTATACAATTTTATTATCTTCTTTCAAATTAACAAATAATTGTTATATTTCTTTTTATTGATAATTGTTATATTTCTTTTGTTACATTAATTTTTATGTAAACATGATCTTAACATAGATTTTCCCAGCTCCATAAAACCCTTATTTTAACATTTCATTAAAAAAAGAAAAGTTACATTTATTTGAATAAGATTCTTTAATTTTCCTGCACACTTTTAAATAAATACTTTTCTTATAAAAATTCGAAACTCCCTTTCATAAATACTACTTGAAATACTAACAAAAAGTTGTAAAGTTGTTATCATCTCTTAGATGATTTTTTAAAATTATTGCTATTGAGGTCTACAAATACCAATGTAACCAACCTCACTTCTAAATCAGAAATGAAACGATATTTTGTAATAAATGGTTGATTATAAAATTTAGATTTTGAAACGAAAAGAAATTATACAAATATAAAAAAATGTAGACTTTGAAATGAAAAGAAATTATACATATAAAAGATTGAAATGACGAAAATACAGAAAATTATATTAGAGCCACAAATTAATAATTAAGGCTGCTCCAAAGACTCGTTAATAGAAATAATAAACCAAATCATTAATAGAAATAATAAACCATGGTAAGATTATTATTGATTTATTTGTGGTCGATATAACCATATTCATATATTTTTTCCAAAAGATATATGCTATGAATTTTCATGCATCTACACATTATGCAAATAATTTTTTTTATTAAATATATTATTAGAGATTATTTAATAATTTGACTATCCAAAAATGTTAAATATATTATTTAGATTTTTTTTTAATTTGAATTTCAAAATATATTTTTAGATATTATTTATCATTATAATATATTTTTTATTTTGGTGGATGGATATAAACAATTATCATTTTGTAATTATGTTTTAAAATAATTTTTTTATTAACAAATATTTTTTAAAATTTTTTATAATACATTTAAAATTTTAAAAATAAAAATGTTGATGAATATTTTACAATTATTATATAATAATGTAATTGAATGAGATATTCATCATTATATTTTATTTTAAAATTAAAATTTATTTGACCAGAATAAAAAAAATTGAATCTTAAATTTATTATCTATTTAATTATTATATATATTTTTCTTTATATTTAAAAAAATCAATTGAAAAATATAATATATTTATCATATAATGATATTAAGAACCCTTTTTCCCTATTTAAAAAAATAGATTAATATCATTTAACTCTGATCGTATATATATATATGTATATGTTATTTAAAATATTAAAATTAAAAACTTCATAACAGTTAAAGTTAACCATCAAACATATACTAGTTTATTACAGAATTCAAAAATTAATTTAATATGTTGTGTGAAATATCAAAGATAAAAACTTCGTAACAAGTAAAGTGAACCATCAAATTTATATTAATTTATCATGGAATTCAATAATTACAAGTGTATGGCGAGTGCAAGAGATTTTGTGCTGGTGAACGTTTTTTCATATTATTGAATGTGATTATTGCATTGTATTCATTGTTTCATCAAATATACTCTTTGCATCTTCAACAGTTTAATTTAAAATATATAGGCTTTATTAAATTTATATTTATTAATAGATTAATTCGGGAGAATAATGTATATTTATTCAATCAATTAAATTTTATAAAATACATAATAATTATAATATTTAAAAAAAAATTATATAAATACTTAAATATTTTTTAAAAATATTTTTATATTAATATCATAAAAATCAATTATTATAATAAATTATATCATTATTTTTTTACTATATTCATTTTTTATTATCAATTATTATAATAAATTATATCATTATTTTTTTACTATATTCATTTTTTATTATAATTATTTATGTAATTATTTTTTTAAAATAATATCTTATCATAAATGTTACTTGTTTTCATAAATAAATTATTTATTAAAATTATTTTTTAGAAATTATATGTGTGTGTGTGTGTTAAATTATTAATTTGAATAATTGAATTCTCTATAATATAATAAAAATAATTCATTAATTTAAATTTTATATTTCAACAAAAATAAATTATTTTATCATATTATAAAAATCTTATTGATAATATTATTACAAATTTTATTAATTAAATCTTCTAAAATATTAATATATTCATATATTAATATTCATACGACAATGTAATATCAATGTAACATTAATTGTATGTTCAATTGCAAATAAATACTATCAATGTTAGGTAATATTTATTGATTATGAATAAATATCATTAATAATTTATAAATTAATCACTGATTTGATAAGAAAACTATCACCTATTAAATACATGTCCATAAATACGATTTAATTAATTGAATTATATGCAATTTTATATAAAATATTTTTCAACAAAACTATCCATATTGTAATGCTTATGTTTATGAAAATATACACAACCATAAATAATTTTCAATTCAAAAATAAAACTAACCACTACATAGCCCTTATTTCTTTCATTCTTCTTGACTAGGATAATTTAATTTCCATGATCCTATAATTACAAAAACATAAGACATATTTTTATAATTTCACCTTCCAACATCGTATACAATGAACATTTGTCTATACCTATGAAATAACCTTTTCACATGGGTGCCTTTTCTTTTAAAAAAAATAAAAAAACTGTTGTCCATTTTCTTTGCACTCTATAATGTTGTCCTTATCATGATCATTTTTCAAACATTTATTCATGATTTAAAAAGGTGACACCCCATTTGAAAGATGCTTTCCAAAGTCTAATATGAATTGGCTTGGCTACGAACTCTAAAAAGTATTAGTCATATGTAATATAAATGGTGCACACATTTTTTTATTCTATTTGGGAAGGAATCGAGGAAATTTTCAAAACATTTAGAAAAATAGTGCACCCCCTTTACAAAGGGTGGTTTCCATAAAAAGTGAAAAGGACACACATCCTTTACGAATGGCATATGCCCTATTCATTACAAAGGTTGTATGGTTTATGTTGTGCAAAATGTTTGAGTGATTTGTATTGTATGTCATTGTTTTGCTATGTTTTTATATTATTATTTTTTTTTGGCTTTTGAAAAAAAGTAAAACTAAAGAAAGAGAAAAGGTGTAGATGAATTTAGATGTGCTTATATGTTTCATGATTCAGACAATGTCAAGTAATTTTCTTTGGCTTGGGATGAATGACATGTAATAAGAATAAGGATATAAATAAGATTAACTAGTAAGATTGAAGGGTAGATTGCCTAGAAAATGATAGATCCAATATGGACAAGACTTCTTGAGAAGTTGTCAATCTTCTCATTTTAACAAATCAAGCTCTGAAGAATGATAATAATAAATGCTTGCTTAAAGGAATGAAAAGTTTTTTAACACAATATAATAAAATTATTTTCAATAAAATGATTGCTTTAATAGAATGACATTAACATATGCAAAAAAAATGATAAAGTGTTAAAGTATGAATCAGATAGTTGTTTCTGACTCTGTGTTGTGATTGGGGTAGAAAAATAAGGTTCAAGTTGTGTCTTATAGGTACTTTTAACTTATTGTTTTAGGAAAATATAATTACATAAAGACTGATGTTGGTCACTGGGTAATCAATGTCGATCAAAGTTAAATGATGCCTATCAAAGATGACCAATGTCAATCAATGTGTATTGTCATAGTTTTGGCATTTGGGCAAATGGTGTTGGGTTGGTTGTAAAGGATTATGTGGGATATTTTTATTTGTTTGATGGTCATAAAGGCATAGTGAAGACTCAGGAATATCAAATACAATGTTTTAACACTCTAAAATATAGGAATCTTTAGTGGTGATTTAGTGGAAAAATGGGTGTTGAATTTTCATAACTCCAACATAAAAGAGAGTGTTAGGAGAGATTGAAAGGGGTGAAACCAATTAAATACCAAAACCAAATACTAAACTTATAAAAATCATAGAACACCTCATTGTTTTGGAGTTATTGGCCTAAAGATTATTTCAAGTTGGGTGAGAGTTGATTGGAAGCTTGGAATAAAATGGGTAGAGTAATGATACTTGAAACCTCAGTCTTAAGGTGATGAAGCACTTCTTGGTCTCTGGATTAGTTCTTTGGTTCATTACATAGCTCTAATTTGCATAAGATTTTATTTCTTTCTCAAATTATTTAACTTCATGAGCAAGGGTCATGGACCATCCTTAGGTAATCGATGTTGGTCTTAGTCAACCGGTGTTGGTTGAGGGATGACCGGCTTTGGTCATCATGGAAATTATCTGAATTAAAAAAAAAATAGTGTTTTTCACTCAATTTTAGTAGTTTAGACCATTAGAAATGGTCTAAATTTGTTTAAGGAAGTATGTTCACGTAGGTAGAAATAGTCCAAAAGGTTAGGACTTAAATTATAGGGTAGGAAATAAGTGTCACTAAGTTAGCCATGGGCTTAGTTAGGGTGAGGTTTAAATAGGATTTTATTAGCTCAATTAATTAATTAATTTATCTAATTATGGATAAGGGGTAAATGGGTGTTCTAAAGGATTTATGAAATGTTCTAACCCAAATGGGGCCAAGGGGATCATAAAGGTGTGCTATGACATCTAGAACTATTAGTGTAATTTTTTAGTGTCTACATTTTCCCCTTTTTTGTTGCATAATTTTCATTAATAAGGTGGAAGGACAAAAATAATGATTTAATGGATTGTTAAATGCTCCAAGTGTTAGAGGAGGTGTTACCCCTCAAACTAGGAAGCGATGAGGTGAAAATGAAGTTGGGTTTGGATTTGACAAGTGGATAAGTTGGTGAAAATGTTGGTTGGGTGGTTAGGCTTGTAAGATCCAAATGGTGCACAAAATATAATGAAGTGTGAGATCAAAGCTTCTATGGTTGAAGGAATTGGTAAATAAGGTTACACGTAGAATAATAAGTGATAGGGGAATAAGGCCACAATATTATGCTTAATTGATATGGGTTACACTATAAACTTAAGTCTTGTAGTTTAGGTATATACTTTTTAAGGGATCCAAAAATGAAGATGCAAACCTGAAAAGATAAGAAGAGGAATGTGTTGGGACCACAAGTGGTCATGTTTCGATGAACCTAGAGGATTGCATACAAAAGTAGTGCATATGTGTAAGGTTGTCAAGCATGGAAAGTTAGTCTATGTGGTCAAAGTTACCAAGTCAAGGTTGGCACAAATAATGTGCATGCTTGAAAAGAGTGACCAATTTGATAAAGTGGGTGCAGGTTTCAGAGGAGAATAATTTGATCTTTGTTATTTTATTGATGATTGATGCAAAGATTGGTAGTGGGGCTATATTGGAAAGGGATCCCTTTTATTTGAAATGGAGCTAAGGTTGGTGTATGTTGGGGGTAGGGGTTAGGAAAGAAAACCCTAATATACTTGACTAACATCAGTTATCCCAAGTTGGTGATGACTAATGCCATTTGATCTAACCAAAGGTGACTAACACTGGTTAACCTAATCAAATGTGACTAATACCAATCATCGACCAAACCCTAGATAATGTGATGATGACAAAATAGTCAATTTGATTTTGTTTTGTATTTACCATTGGTGTGAGATTAATTAGAATGATTTAGATGAACCATTATTTCCCAAGAAGTGTTTTCTAATAGTGTTTTAGTGAGATAGGTGATTGATTAGAGTGTAATTGGGTGAGGGAAGAGTTTGTCTTATATGGAATTACAAGAGTGGTGGAAAATGAAATGGGTGGGGTAGAGTGTGGGGACCATTATGTATAGAAAGATATTGATTATGCATCCAAGTGGAGGATAAGCATCGGTTGGAGGGAAAGCTATAGTTAGGCAAGTACCGATTGGGAAGAGGGTGACATGATAGAGATAGATGCTAGATGAGGTTAGTTATCATTTTTTGAAATCATTTATTAATTTAGAATGGTTTTTTATAGATATAGAAATTAGGGTAGTGGGGAGGGTAGTTGGACGTGTGTGGGTAGGTGAAAAGTCCTTTGGAAGAGCATTTAGTGGGGTTTGGGGGAAAATAAGAGATTTAGGGTTCATCCCTAAAATTATAATGATCAATGTTGATGTCAATCGATAGGGAACCATTGTTGGTCAACCTATTACTGGCATCAATCCTAGTTTTAATATTAGGGGGTAAAAAATGTGTAATTATGAAATGGTTTTGAATGATTGGATGATGATTGTTTTAAGGTTTATGGGTTTGAAAAGGGTGTACGAATGGTGGGTTTTGGTTTTCTTAGATAAGTAAGTTGTTAGGTTAAGGTACAAATCCTACATGTTTTAGTATGGGTAAGTGGGAAAACTTATCAAAGGTTTTGCATAAGCAAAATGAGCCTAGG
The DNA here is from genome assembly GCA_037957365.1 of Torreya grandis. Lineage (NCBI taxonomy): Eukaryota > Viridiplantae > Streptophyta > Pinopsida > Cupressales > Taxaceae > Torreya > Torreya grandis. The sequence continues at coordinate 3,907,501 of JARHVA010000698.1, read as the reverse complement.
GATAGTCAAATAAGGTGGTTAGTGTGGGTAAGTCTGAGAAGTAGTTAATTTAGGTAATTATATAGGTGGAGTGAATATGGTATATAAGGTTGAATGTTTATTAGTTACTAATTTGGATATCTAACCTTGTAGGTAAGGTCTCTATTAATGATGTGGGATCAAATTATGCCACTACTTGAGGAGTTTGTGGAGAGATATATCTAGAAATGAGTGGGCCCATATGATATATATGGGTCTAGGTGGTATGCAACACTATTATTATGTGCCTTGAGATATAGGTATACTAGTGGCCCTCATCGAGAGATGGGATCTAACCACCAACACTTTCTAGCTATCGATAGGACAACTAACCATTACTTTGGAATATGTGCATAAGCTATTGAGGCTATTGATATAGGATCAAGTGGTGTAGCCAACTCATGGTGATGATTTAGATGTGGAAATGGATTTGTTATATGGTTAAGATGTAGTAGAGGCTCAATTCCATGATGGGGGTTTCTAGTTCAAAGATTTGTATTGATTGGACAGAGAGAGGAGGAGATTGATGATGATAATGATTATAGTAATCACACGCTACACATTTATAGATTTAAGTGGTGGGAAGTATCCCTAGGCTTTGAATAGTGTAATAGTTGATAAAAACAAGGATATGATAGTTTATCTATGGGTAAAAACACTCTTGAGATAGATTTATCAGGAGATTTGGTGTTACCAAGTACATAGGAGGTATGGGATGATTGTTTGCTTCTTACTTCATTGTTGGGATTATGAGAATATCACCATTTTACATCTAGTTATATTACCATAGGATGCATGGCATCCAACACAATTTAGAGTTAGCTTCATGAGGTGGAGATCAAATATCAAGCTTCCATGGGTAGATGGCATGGTATGATATATAGCATGGTTCAGATAGCAACTTGATACCTTGTGTATAGAGAGGCCATCTAGAGACTATATGTGGGTTTTCCATTATCAAGGAGATTGCATGCACATACTTTTTCCCTTTAGAATTTTAAATGGATACATTGGCAAAGATAACACAAGTTGGAATTGATACTTTTTGACCATGTGAAATAGTGGTATGGCTTGGTTTAGGTTGATTTGAGAGTGTTCTTGAGATATAAATGAGAGGATGCAAAGTCACCACTCCCTTTACCATATCCATTAGAGGAGGAGATACCTTATGAGGAGCTATCAGTCCCTAAAAAAGTGGATGATGTTGGGTGACTCCAAATTATAATGCTTGGTGACAGAGACAACATCCTACAACTATCAATGGAGATGGAAGATAGGATCTTCATGGTAGAGTGTATTATGGATAAGGTGAGGAGTAGGGAGAGGAGGAGGGTGAGGAGGAGGGTGATGATGCACAGATGGAGGAGGAAGCACCTAATATGTTGATAATCAATGTAGATAGGGATACTATGAGAGTAGCACAAGTTTATTTACAGGCATTACTTACCTCTATGACACATGAGAGAGACACAACATAGGGACAACTAGTGATGAGGACACAAGAGAGGGATAGCTTGAAATTATAGCTATACATCATCACTCAGTAGAGAGATAATGCATAGGGATATATGATCAATATTAATTAAGAGAGGGATCGTCTATAGGCATTTTTTACCTTGGTTACAATTGAGGAGATGTTTTTAGGTAGGAAGGAGGGTGACCATCACAAAATGGACCTTTTCTAAGTGGGATTAGAGCTATCATGGGACCACCTCAGACCATTTTGTTGATGAAATTTACTACTATAGTGGAGGAATTTAGATACTATCATGGACTTGTCATTAGTAGGCTTTTAGATGTGCCCTAGTACATAGAGTATCTATTAGAATGGGTTATGTTGAGGATCCCTGGAATTGGTGCACCTAGTGGTGGCATAGCATTTTCAAGTGAAAAAATAGGTCACATAGACGGATAGGGTTTGGGAGATAGTAATGCCCCTACACCATAGATTAATGGCTGCTATGTTATATTATGATTTTGATTCCAATCTGTGAGCCATTTTAGTGATATATATATATATATATATATATATATATATATATATATATATATATATAAAATTCTCAGAGTGGCATGGACACACACACACACACACACACACACACACACACACACACACACACACACACACACACACACACACACACACACACACACACACACACACACACACACACAAACACACACACATCATTTGAGTTATGATGTATATTGATGATTTTATGGTGTTATTTATGTGATTTTTTATGTTATGATTATGTGATGATTCATGTTGTGATGTTTTATGATGACATGTTTGGGTTATGATGATGGTTTGGCATTTTCCCTTTTATTAGGTGTATGATTTATGTAGATTATTATATGTTGATGTTTATTATATGATTTAATGAATCCATGTGATACCATATTTATATGCATATGTGATTTGGATAACATAATTTGTTGAATCATTCATCTAGTTTAGAAAAAAAATTAAATGTTGTTTAGTTCAGACATGATAGAAATTCATTATGATCTTCATGTGATTAAGTAGTTGACCTATGCTTGATGATAAGAAATATTGATTGATTTATAACATATATATTTAATTTATAAACTTATATGAGATTTTGGTTTGATTCATTCACCTCAAATAATTTTGATGATGTTAATGTGATGGATAATTGACTTAGTATTGTTTATGAAATGATTGATGTTGATATAGTTTAGTTATGTTGATGATAAAAAAATATGATTTGGGAAATATAAATTTTTTTAATAATAAAATCACCTAAATAAATGATTTGTATGAGTGATAGAATAGAATGTAACATAATAAAACACATAACTTGATGCAGGAGCATCATCACTTGAATTGAGTTATCTATGTAATTTTGATTTGATCAAGCATTTTGAGGTTAATTACCATGTTTAGAGTGATTATAAGTGTGTTAGGAGTCTTTAAATACACTTTGGAATGTTTTCCAAGTGTCTATAGGTGTCTAGGTAGGTTAGTTTTCAAAATTGGCATTTTCCTACCTTTTTGCATAATTTGATTTTTTTTTAATACTTTTGACTAAATCAGATGTTGTGGTAGGATTTCAAGGAATCATCAGGGTGGTCAATGATTGGGAAAGACCTATATAATAAACCATGTGTCTTAGGTGGATCTCATTCATAATTGTATGGATAAATCAACTTAGATATTTGTGCTAATGTGAAGTTGGTTTGTTAGTGACTATTCAAAGGTTGTGAAGGTAGTTAGAGTAGTTATGTTTAATATAAAACATGAAAGTTTTGGTTTTTGAGTCAGTTTTGATGAATTATTATACCATAAGAGGGTTACAAGCCAAATATTCAATGAAATAATACCCTCATGTTTTGAAAATAAGGTATACAAGTGTGTTTTTTGTATATGCAAATGGAAAATGACTGTGTTTTTAATGTTCCATGAAGAGAAATACAATAATGAGTTGTTTATGATTATCAATATAAAAATTTTGATTCTTTTATGTGATAATTTAATTGTTTTTTCAATTCATGTATTCTTTTTCATTATATTTTACAAACTAGATTATATATCCCTATTGAGACTATGCTTGCACAAACAGTCAACTCACAAAAGGTTGTACGGAAGTATAACTGAGGTATGAAAGGTTTTTTGAATGATTTAAAAAGGTTTTTTAAGTATTCTAATTAATTACCATCCTTTGACAGATTTTAGAAACCCCTTTTTGATATCTCAACCCTTAAGACAACACTTAAAGACCATATAGACTATAACTATATGTATAGTGAGACCTAGAACGTTGCGATAAAGTGGCTAAAAGTTGTAAGTTTAGAATTATTTTGATTTTATAAGGGTTTGTAATGGAAATATAGGTCTTAAAAGACTTTTAAATTCCTTTGAAATTGTTTATGTAACATTAAAACTCAATTTTCCTCCTCTCAAACACTCACAGGCTCAGTTAATCTTGAACTAGGGTTTCAAAGATCAAATTCAAATTTTAGACATTTCCAATAGTGAAATATTTTAAAACTTGGTAGTTTTATAGGTATTTGTGTATTTTAATATATATTTGATTTTTTTTTCATTTATTCCATATGTGTATGTATATTTATAAGATATTGTGTGTAGTTGAGTGGAAGAAAGGCCTAATTAGGCCTAACAATGACCTAAAAGAAGCTACAAAAGTTACTTCAAAGGTGATTTCAGTGTTGAAAACTCATAGAGGTGGATAATGATAGAGGGTAGTAGTAAATTCCCAAAGTTTTTTAAAACTATTTTGTATGCAACCGTACAAGATAAAAAGGCCTTAAAAAGGCTTCAAGGACTATGTGTCAATAAGGCAGAAGTTGTAGAGGAAAAGAAAGAAGTGTTGAGGAGTTTAAAATTGGAGTGAGGGTTGTAGTGAGAAAAAAATTATCATGATAAATATCCTAATAAATACAATAGATTTTGAGAACCCTCTAGTCATTGATTGACCAAGTGAATTTAAGAATCTTGAGAGAGTTAACATCAAGAATAAGTCAAAAGATTGAGATTATTTTGGTTATCCTCTATATCATTTGGTATGAGAGCTTAAGAGATCTTTGGAAGGAAATAAAGACACATGGAAGGTAGAAGATGGAGAATAGTAATATCCCAAAGGAGGTTGTAAATAGTGGACACATTGGTAGTGAAAGGGAGAAACTTGCAGGCAAGGTTGCAAGCCATGGAGTTGGCTCAGAGAAGAGAGATGATTAGAGGTGATGTTAGTGAGGGAGAGGAAGTTATTCCTCATGAAGAATTAATAGATGAAGCATATGAATTTATATTTGAATAAATAATCATCAGAGTAGTACTTGGAGTGACTTCAAAGCCCAAGATGGAGGTACCCTTGTATGAGGGTAATCTTAATGTGAAAGAGTTGGTTTATTGGATCACATCCATGGACAAGTACTTTGATTATGAATATTTAAATGAGAAAAATAATGTTAAATTAATATTAAAAAGGTTAAATGGTCATGCAAAATTATGGTGGATGGCATATAAGAATAGAGAAGAAGGAAAAAAGATAAGATAAGGTCATGGGATAGAATGGTGACCAATATGAAAAGCAAATTCATGCCTAAGGACTATTAGACCCAATTGTTTATGATGATAAAAAACTTGAGGAATAAATATATGACAATGAAATAGTACACAAAGGAATTTTACAAGTTAACCATTCAATAGGACACATAGAAGAGGATGTTAAGAAGGTTGTTCGGTAGATGAATGGCTTGAAGTTTGTCATTCAGGATGAGATAATTATTTTGTCACCTAAAATAGTTGATGATTCCTATCAAGATTCATTGAGGGCATAAGATAATTTTTAAAGAAGGCTAATTCAAAATAAACATAGGTAGATGTGGTAGAAGCTACATAGGTAAAGGCCAACAAGAAGGAAGAGGACAACAAGATAATAAGAATAAATGGCAAAGTTAGAATAAAGAGGTTGAAAATAGTTCAAAGAGTTAAAAATAATATAGTATAGGTGGTTATGGATATAGAGGAGGAATATCATATAGTAGAGAAAGAGGCAAAAAATTGGTTGTCAATAAAGTGCTTTAATTGTAATGGGACATAGGTCATATGAGTGTTTAGAATATGTTCAAAGTGGAAGATCTTAGAGTGAGAGTAGAAACCAAGATATTTATCAATAAGAGGAGAGTGTATATACATTTCCTAACTATGGAGAAGAACTTTAAAAGAAGATAGATTTTTTATGAAGAGATTTATCTTTAAGACCAAACAAGAGGAGAGAGAACCACACCAAAGAAAAATGTTGTTCAGGACCATGTGTAAGAGAAAATGTAAGTGTTTCAAAGTCATAGTGGATAGTGCTAGTATAGATAATATTTTATCTTCCTTGATAGTATCTAAACTAGGATTAGAAAGAAAAAGTCATCCAAGTCCATACAAAGTCTCTTGGATTCAAAATAGTGATCAATTCCTAGTGAGTGAACAATGTTATGTAGACCTACAAATGGGTGGATATAAGGATAGAATATTGTTTGATGTAATTCCTATTGGTGTGTGTCACATAACTCTTGGTAGACCATGGTATTATGATAGGATATATTTGCATGATGGGAGAGCCAACACTTATACATTTGAGAGAGATGGTTTTAAGCACATATTAAAACCATTAAAAGATAATAAATCATGAAAGGAGACACTAGGTAGTGTGATGATGTTTAAAGAGAAGGAGTACTTACCCAAAGAAGTTATTTGGAATAGTAAGGACAAAAGTATGATAGTTTAAAGATCCAAAGTGAGAACTATATAGTATAAATTATCAAGTAAATGGGAGAAGGTGTAGAAGATAACAAGCACTCAGAGGAGTTGAATGTAAGTAAAATGGAATTTCTATAGTTAGACCACCAAGGTGAGTTGTTCTCAAATAAACATTTGGAAGGATTTTTTTCAATTTTTCCATATCACTTGTCTTTCATATAAAGCTTAGAATATCTAGAGGTCTTTATTGAGAAGGTTGGCATGTTGAGATAATTGTCTATGGAGAGAGAATTCAATTATCATGTAAAGAATGAATAGAAATAATAGGTGTATAATGTGGTTGAGCAGGTTGAGGTCATTATAGGAGAGGAGAGGAAACAACAAGCAGTGATCCCAAAAGTAGCAGACCTAATCATATACAAGATAAACATACAAGAGAAAGAGTCTGGTTTCCAAGAACACAAGTAGGAGGTTTTTTTGATTGATTGGCATGTTCCATGTATAGGTTGGTTGTATGAAAATAACTAGGCTATAAATATGAATAGGTTCGAGATCAATGTGCAAGAAGATAACCTCCAAGAAGAAAGCAAAGTGGCATTGATCAAAGGACAAGGAGGTCTATGTGTAATTCATAGAACTTGGGACCTAAGAGGATATAAAATTACATAGATGGAGTGAACATGAGAAATATATTCTTAGGATAAGGTCAAACCTAGTTGACTAACTTTCATGTAAAGTTTCTTTCACACCCTAGTAGTATGATGTAGGAACATCATCACTCGAATTGAGTTATTTAGGTTATTTTTATTTGATCAAGTATTTTGAGGTAAATTATCATGTTTATATCAAGTTTAAGAGCATTAGGAGTCTTGGCATACACCTTGGAATGTTTTCAAAGTGTTTAGAGGTGTCTAGATAGGCTATTTTTCAAAATTAGCATTTTTCTACCATTTTGCATAATTTGAACTTTTGAATATGTTTGCCTAGATTAGGTGTTGTGGTAGGATTTGAATTAAACATAAACGTGGTTAATTATTGGGATATAATTATAAAAGACACCATGTGTCTTACATGGATCTCATTCACAAATATATAGTCAAATCAACTTAGATATTTGTGCCAATGTGAAGTTGGTTTGTTAGTTACCATTCGAAGGTTGGTAAGGTAGTTAGAGTAGTTATGTTTGATATAGAACATATATGTTTTAGTTTTTGAGTAATTTTTTAGGATGTATTAAAACATGATAGGGTTCCATGCAAAATATAAAATGAAAGGAAACCCTCAAGTTTTGAAAAGAATGTTTGCAACTCTATTTTTTGTATATGCAAATAGAGAATGATTATGTTTTGTAAGGTCCATGAAGATAAATAAAATAATGATTTTTTATGATAAATATAGATTTTTTTAGTAAATTATGTTATCATTGAATTGTTTATTCAACTCATGTGGTTTTTTTCATTCCGTTCTACAAACTAGACTATATAGCCCTGTTGAGACTATATGTTCACAGATAGTCAACACACAAAAGGTTGAAAGGAAGTATAAATAAGGCATAATAGATGTTTTAAATTGTTTAAAAATGTGTTTTTATTATTATTATTACTTATCATAATTTTAAAGAGTAACCCCTTTTTGAAATCTAAACCCTCAAGACAACACTTACAGACTGTACATACTGTAATTGTGTGTACAGTGAGACCAAGAACATTATGATAAAGTGGAACAGACATGTAAGTTTGGAACTATTTTTATTTTAAAGGGTTTTTAATGTCATTATAGGTCTTAATAAAATTTAACAGTCCTTTGAAATTGTTTATGAAACATTAAAATTCAATTTTCCCCCTCTCTAGCACTTACATGATTAATTAACCTTGAACTAGGGTTTCAAAGATCAAAAGCAAATTTTAGACATTTTCATGAGTTAAATCTATTTTTAAAATGGTATTTTGATATATTTTTGTGTATGTCAATATATTTTGTTTTATTTTCGGTTGATTCCATACATTTATGTATAGTTATAGGAGACTATTTATAGTTGAGTGTAAGAAAGGCCTAATTAGGCCTAACAATAACCTAAAAGAGGATATAAAAGTGACTTACAAGTGGATTTGGGTGTTGAAAATTCATAGAGACTTATATAAGGATAGAGGGTATCAGTAAATGTCAAAAAAATTCCAAAACTAATATGTACAAAACCATATGATAGAAAAGGGACTTAAAAAAGGCTATAAGGACTATGTGTCAACAAGGTAAAAGTTGTATAAGAAAAGAAAGAAGTGTTGAGGAGTTTAAAAGTGGTGTGAGGGGTCTAATGAGACAAAAATGATCATTATAAATATCCTAATAACCAAAAAACATTCTGATAACACTTTAGTCATTGATTGACCAAGCGAATATAAGACCTTGAGAAAGTTGGCATCGAGAATAAGATGAGAATTAGATTGTTTTGGTTATCCTATGTATCATAAGTGTAATAGAATATTTTTTTAATTTATAATGGTAACATAAAATGTGTACAACACACTTAGTGAATTATTATTTTATCTGTAATAGATTGAATGATAGATGCTTCAATATGTTCAAAATCACTTGAACATATAGATTAATTTTGTAAAAACATTATATGTAGAAAGAGTGAACAAATAAGAGAATAAAATTTAATTAATCATAAGACAAATGCATTAATAAAAAATTGGTCATGACAAAGAATAACGAGACATGATTATCTTTCATTAGGAAGGACTAAAATATCAAGATGAGTTGGCTTATGAATTTAATCCCCTTTCATGTTTTGTATTAGCATTTGTTCATTCGTTTAAGAAGTGACTTGATCACATAGTGCTAAGTAAGCTCAAAATCCATTGATTTGTAGAAGGTAAAAGGAGGATGTATCAAATAGGGGGAAGGATTTCCCCTTTTTAAGGTTACCTAGGAACCATTATATGTAAGTCCATATCTTATTTTGGTGTAGACTGATCAATGTGGGAAGTCTACTATTGATTTTGTGAAAGATAATTGAAGCTTGTTTAGGATACATATATTTTTTTATTTTCTTAAATTTTAACTTAGGTTATTTATGATGATTTTTTATTTTGGCTGATAGGTTTTGGAAGCTAATCAATGAAGGAATATTCCATGTGATTGATATTTTGACAAATTTATGACTTAGCCATATTTCAAGGGATTGGTCTATGTTTTGGATTTTTATTCTTATTTTGATAGCTAGAAGCTTTCCTTCAAGGGACTAGTCTGCATGTTTAGATATGACCCATAATGTATGTGTGTGTGTGTGTGTGTGTGTGTGTGTGTGTGTGTGTGTGTGTGTGTGTGTGTTGTAGACATGAACTTGCTTATAAAGGCTTAAGGTTTTACTTTATGAGGGGAAAATCATATCACAATAAGGTTAAATGATGGGTGATAGAATGTTTTAAGAGATAATGACCATGGGGATCCATCCTATAAGGGAACAAAAATATCCATGAGAATAATGCCATGGGTAGAGCCATGGTACCCATGTTTAAAATTTAGGATAAAACTATGATGGATAATCACATGATTATTTGATTTAATTAGTTGTCTTTAAATTAAGGACATAAAGTTGATAATTTTGTAAATAAGGGGTGAGCTTAAGTTAGATATAAGGTGATTTAGAACTTATTTTAACAAAATAGCGTATGTAGATGCAATGCATTGATGGGCTTAGGTTCTGATTTTCCCTCAAGAGATGATAACCAATAAGTTTTTGACCCATACTTATGTGTGATGATAAATGGTCCAAGCTAACTGGGAGAAAATTTTCCCCTCTCTCTTATTTCCATGTTAGTTACATGTTGATTTTCCTAGAATATGAGGTCACCAATATTGAATTATCACTCTTCAGGTGTTTTTTATGAGTGCATTTGATTCTCTCTTGATAGACATGAATATAGTTAAGAGTGGCTAAATAACACTTGTCAAGTATCTCAAGTTGGGAAATATGTTCTTAACAATAGTCTTCTTCTGAGATGATATCATTTAGGGATATACAAAGGGAGGGAATTTTCACTTCAAGAGGCAAGAAAAAATCTACACCATAGATAAGTGAGAAAGGAGTGGCACCTATAGGGGTTTGAATACTAGTTTGAAATACCCATAAGGTGAAAGGAATTTTCAAGTGCCAATCCTTACTGGATTCATTAACCACTTTGGTGAGCATTTTATTAAGTTTTTTGTTAGGGGATTTAGCTTGTCCATTAGCTTTTAGGTGGTATGGAGATGAAAAACTTAAATTAATGCTAAAGGTGTCATAATGATTGCATACTTTATAATTTTTGAGCGATTTTTTATTGTTGGTGATGATTTTTTTAAGGACACCAAAGTGGCATATGATATGATGATTGATGAAGTTTAAAAAATTTATCATATTTGGTTGAGATTAAGGGAATATCCTCGACTAATTTTGTGAAGTATTCTATCGTAGTGGTGATAGAGTGATGTCTTCACAAAGAATGAGGGTTGATTTAACCAATGAGATATAATTCCCATTGAGAAAAGGGTTGGATGTCCTTAGCAACTTGAAGGGCATGACTAGGAATGGGATGCAAGTTGGCATGTTGTTGACACTTGACACACTACTTAACATAATCACAATAGTCTTGGTTAAGGGTAGGCCAATAGTAGCCAAAGTTAAGGATGTGCTTAGTGATAGTTAAACCACTAAAGTGTCCTCTATAGATCCCATCATGAGTTTATTTGACTATGTGAGGGATTTCTTGGCTATGAAAGCATCTAAGAAGGAAAACATCAAAGTCTCATTTGTAGAATATTAATCCTAATATGGTATAGTGACAAGTAATTTGTATAAAATATCATCTACCTTTCCTAAAGAGGTAGGAAGGTATGATGTCTAAGGTAAGGTAGTCAAAAAGTTGCTTATACCAAATATACAGTTGGATTTTCTCCACATTGAATATGGAAAGGAGGTCCATTTTTGTTTAATATGGTTGGTTAATTCTATGAATGGTGAAAAATATTTTAGAGTTTAAAGGTGAAGACAAAATTTGAGAAGTAAGAGAGTCCATTATGTCGATGAACTTGTTTGTCGAATGTGGAGTGGATTAGATAAGGTAGTGATCAATGAATATCAATAATATATCTACCAGTTTGTATTTTTGGATAACATAATTTTCACACTAGTAGGAACCATTAATCTAATTGACCTCAATTTTGGAGTTGCCTAAAATTTTAATCCATTTTACTCCCAAGGATAAATATATTTGGAGACCTAATACTAGGACCTTGTACTCAACCACATTATTGGTGCAATCAATTTCAATTTTGAATGATAAAGAAGAGGATCACATTTAAGGGGTATAAGGATGATCTTGATGCCCCCACCACATTGATATTTTATCAATAAAATAACATGGTCATTTGGTAATAAATTTCTTCTTTAGAAAGAGTTGTAATGGACTCATCAGGAAATTAAAGATTTGAAGGTTGGTTGTCAGTTAAAGGAGCTTTAGCCAATTGATTCAAAATGATTTTCCCTTTGAATTTTGTTGAATGAAATAAAGATTTAAATCATCTAAAATCATGAGAAATCTATCCATATGCTGATTTTGATATGGCTTAGAATGAATCTACTTGAGGGGGTTGGTATTTATGATGACAAATGTATTGGGGTTGAGAAGTTAATGATAAAGTTTGGAATCCATGAAGACTAATTTGAGGCATAAATTATTGGCATTGGTATAATTATTATCATACTATAAATGTGTTTAACTTATATAGTACATTGATTATTTATTATGCTGATCATCATGATGTGCAAGCATGGCACCTAAAGAATGGTATGTGGCAGAGATGTAAAGGTAAAAGGGTTGGTCCTATTTTGGATGGATAGGTACAGGTGGAGAAATAAGATATCCTTTGAGTGATTGAAAGGCCTTTTGATATTCTTATTTCCACTTAAAATATATGTCCTTCTTAAAGAGGTGATGAAAGGGATGACATCTATCAGATAATCGAGAGATGAAATGATGAATGGATTGACGTTTACCCTAAAAACTATAGAGTTGTTTAAGTATAGTTGGAGGAGGTATGTCTAGGATTGATTTGACTTTAGAAAGATCAAATTATATTCCAAGAATGGAAATGATAAAGCTAAGTATTTTACGTGATAGGACCCCAAAGATTCATTTATTTGGGTAGAGGTGAACGTGGAATTAGATAAGGCATTCAAAGATGATTTTAAGGATTGTCAAATGGTCTTTATGGATTTTGGACTTACTAAAGAGGTAATATACATAATCTTCTATAGTTTTATGGATGAGGTCAGGAAGCATGAATGTCATGGCATGTTGATGAGTTACACCAGCATTATTCAAGCCAAAAATCATGGTCTTATAGCAAAATTTACCCCATGGGGTGATGAAATTTGTTTTGTGTTGATCTTATAGGGTGATTAAGATTTGGTTATAGCCTAAGAATCTATCATTAAGAGATAACATCTCATGGATGACAATTATATGAACAAGCTAGTCAATGCTTGGGAAAGGAAAGTTATCTTTTGGGCAAGCAAGGTTAAGGTCATGAAATTTTGTAAAAATTGAAGTCCCCATATTGATTTAGTTATAGGAACAACATTAGAGTGACATTTTGGATAGTCAATAGGTTTGATGAAGTTGATGAATAAGAGACATTGAATATTTTATATAATAATAATGGCAATGTGAGGATGTATCCTTCAAATCTTTTTCCTAACAGGTTTAGCATCGAGGTTGGTGATGATGTTGTGGATGATTATAGATGGGTCGATTCCTAGCATATTACTATAATACCAAGTAAATTCTATGCTAAGATCATGTAGAAAAGAGGAGAAATATTGATGCTCTAAGTAATATAAAGATTATCCAATTTTAGTTATGCAGGGATTGTCTTAAGTTCCCAAGTTGATATCAATGGTATCTTAATTAAACATGGTCGATGTCTTAGGAGGAAGGGATTTTTTAAGGGAGGAATATTCAACACCAATATAGGTGAGAAAGGAATCACCATCCTAACACTAGATATTATTAATGGTAGGAGAATTATCTTTGACCATCTCATGTTGAGCTAGAGGAATGTTTTTGGTTTCCCTATGAATTTGACAGGTTAGGTGTCCCAAACTAATCATATTTATCAAAAAATTGTTATGAGGGATGGAATCAAGGTCATCATATTTTGAGCAAGAAGAGGTTGGTGAACATGGGGTTTCTTCCTCAATTATTGTAATGGAAGGTGGGTCTATTGGTTCCTCTGGTTGGATAAATCCTAGGCCATGTCATTCATTAGGATTTTAAGTTTTACATGGGATAAGATCATGTGGTCCATATTCATAATGGACTAAACTGAATCCTTTCCAAGCACATAGATGAAGGTAAGTCAGGGTGAAATCTAATTTATCTAAGAAGGAAAAATTAAAGGTGAATGGTTTGATAGAAGATGAGGCATTTGAATCTGAAGGTGGTTGATCAAGTACCCCATAGATAAAGGTGGTTTGACATTTTGGAGGACCAAAAAGGATAACATTTATAATGTTAGAATCATATTTAGGATGTTGATCAATATTTCCTTAATGTTGAGGAGTAGTAAGGGTATCAAGAGTCAATACGTGATATTCTTTGATCAAAAGATGTTGAAACATAGATTCCAAGGGGTGTTTTATAAGGATTTGGGAAGAGGGTATGGTCAAACTTGTATAATATTTATTGATGGAGGATGAAATAGATGCATCCTTTAATGGAATGATGACATCATTTGGGTGGTGAGTCGTGTTGTATGACTTAAATAGACCAAGGTCAGCTAGGATAACATGAACTTGACCCTTATGCTCAAATTTTAGGCACTTATGAAAATTTTATGGTATATAACCCATGGTTTAGATCCAAGGGTGTCCAAGTAATAAATTGTATTTAAAATCCCCTTCTACAACATATAAGATCTTAGAGATATTTTAAAGGATTAAACATATGTGAAGGATAACTATTCCCAAGGTAGTTTCCATCGTGTCATTAAAATATTGTAGCATAGTAGTGGTTTGAGACATGATGTTCTCAAGAAGCTTAAGTTGATCATAGGCATATGATGGTATGATATTAATGCTAGCTCCCCCATAAATCATATCCCTATCGATTTAGTTTTTATTGATGTGGGTAGTAATGAAAAGGGGAGGATCTAGATTGTTTAGGTAGATAGGAGGTATTTCAGAATCTTGTAATGTGATAAGGGTTGATAATTGGAGGGTTCCAACAAGGGATGTTAGAGGTTGACGATCTTTGAGTTGAACCTCAATTGATTAAAAATCCTTCATCATATCTTGATGGTGTTGAGCTAAGGTTTGGATTAATTCATATAAGGTAATCTTCATCGGTGTTTGGTGAAGTCATTTAAGAACTGACCTATTTATCAGTGTAAATGGATTAGATTGGGGTGTACCCAAGATAACAATATTGGGTTTTGGTGAAGGTGATTGTAGTGCTTCTATATAATAAGGAAGTTTCTAAGGGATCGATACTTTAGATTTCCCTTTATCCTTTTGACTTTGTGATCAAGTGTTTACATGGATTCTATCAATTTGAAATGTATGTGGGAGGGTAGGTTATTTTGGCTCATCCTTTCTCTTTGACGAGACCTTAGAGGTAATTTTATGTGAGATGGTAGTGTATGAAATCAAAAATGCATCATGTTTATAAATCAATCCTAACTCATGTAAGATAGATCATACTTACACTTCTCATTCGGTATGTATTAGATAATCATGGACAAACCAATATGGGGATTTTGTAGACCCAACTAGGGGATCTCTTGTCATAATAAACCATGCTAGGGAGGGATCCAAAGCCACCAATCAAACACAATTATGTAATATCCCTAACTAGGATCTATGTTTTATATTCACTAAACTAATAATAAGTAAAGCAAAAAAATCTAATTTAGTGCAAACCAAAGCTTATGGCATAAAGTGGGGGTAATAAACAAAAATGTAAACATGAATAGAAGACATATACTCACATCAATGTATACAGAATCATAATGCATAGAAAATAAGTAAATATGAATATCTATCTACTCTTCAAAGGAAGCACAAAGTTAGGAATACTTACCTTTGAAGACGAAGCCATCGTGACTCAATCTCTACCTTGTGTAAGGGATTCACAAGTAGATGTTGTGGTATGTAATGATGACAAGGATAAATCAGCTCTAGGATACACAACCTATCAATGCATCCAAAAGACTTCTCCACAAGATATGATTCGTGTCTCTAAATAAATTATGCAACCCTAAGCTTGCTCCTTAAGTGGAATGGTACATAAGTAGATGCACAATAGATCTTATTTCCTCTTATCTTCTCTAAATAATGGTAAAATGATCTTGTATATATAGGTATATTTAACCCTAAGCCCTTAACAAAGTTTTGTCTGATGGGGCTGACCTAGTTGACCTAGTACAATTATGGGCAAAATTGTACTAGGTCATGGACTAGGTTGGACAATAGCCAACCTAGACCCTAAATGAATTTTACCCAAAATAGTATAGGGCCAACTCAATTGACCTAATATAATTAATAATCAAAAAGGGCTTAAGGTTAGGAAAAGGTGGATAAAAGGTTGGAAATTATTGAGGAGTGTACAAAAAATAAGAACAAGATTAGGGATATGGTTTTTAGGAGACAAGTGTGTAGATAACAAGTGGAAAAAGGGATAATAATCTTATGAAGCACCAATGGTCTGCCCACCCCTTTCTTGGTGCACCCCTTAAGGCATGTGCTCAAAGAGATTAATACTTGATAGGTTCTTGTAAGATAGAGAGCATTAATAATTGATAAAATTTTGGAAATATTATGTGTATACATATACCCCATCAAAGGTCATCACATGTCATGTGAGTGCAAAGTAGGATGGTGCTTCAAGAATAGAACATGATAACACATAATGCTGATGCTAAGTAAATTGCAGTAAGGAGTAAATAAGATAAATGAAAGGACATAATTGAAAAACATATACCTTTACTTACCTTAGTGTTGTAGATAAATAAGGATACTATAAGATATTTTTAAGGTGTCTAATGTGAAGAACATTAGGTGAACCTATAGAGATTAGTCTAAAAAAAGAGAAAAATTGAAAATTTTGAAATATAGGCATATATTAGTGGAAAATATTCTCTATGACGTCAAAATTTCATAACATTTTATAATTCAAAAAATGGGTTAGTAAAAACAAATATATGGGTAAAATAAGGAATCTGACGATAAAATATTTAAGAGGTAAAGAATTGTGAAAAGTATGTTTAAATAGGCTGAAAAGAAAGTCATTTGCTTCTTGTTGAACTTATTTTGAGAGAAAAATAGAGATCTAAGAGACCAAACAAAAGGAAATAGAGATAAGATGGTGAGGAGATGAAATTTGAGATGAGATGGATGCCTAGTGGTTGTAGCAGGTGCAGTATAGGTAGGCAACTGAGAATTTCAAACTGGTTTTTTCGTATTTATTGGAATTAAGTGTTTTATATAAATTTTTAAATTAAAGCAATTCTAGAAACTGAAATGAATCTCAAAAATTTGATAAGGGTACTAGAGACCAAATAGGGAAATTGGTTAAAAGGAATAAGAGTAATAACTGCCAAAAGCATTTATTATAAGTAGGGAAAGGGGTCAATAGTCAGAACCAACTAGGTCAACCTAGTTAACCTAGTTAGCTAAACATCTGAAATCCACACTACTGACTTAGTAAGTGTGTAGTGACTTAATTTGGTTTACATGCTTCTGACTTAGTGCCTCACTACCAACTTAGTAGAGTAATCTACTATGATGACTTATTACTAAGGGGTGAAGGTAAAGAATCAACTTAGTTTGCTAAGTCAACATATTCAAAATGAGGAAAATTTGGTTAACGTAGTGTTTGACTAAGTGACCATAATAGTACAAAAAGGCATGAAAGAGGCTAAAAATAAGACAAATTGATCAAAAATGGATAGAGTAAGGCAAATTAGGCTTATTTTTATTAAAATATAAAAGAATGTATTTGGATTATAAATGACATAGAGATCTAATACATATTTTGTTATTTTATGGTTGTAGGTGCATCTGAGATTTTGGAGATTGGTATATGCAACATGGATCCTAGACCTTTTGGAGTGATTGATAGTTAAAGACTAATTTAGATTAGGCACATTAGATCTAGGAGGCATTATACATGTGTTAGGTCTCATTTATTGATGATCTGATAGTCATGTTCCTAAGAATCTAGGAATGATTGACTAACACTTTTAGATGGAAGGTGGATGAAGTACCATCAAGGTGGGTATCACCCTATATGATGTCCATGTGATTCTTATACTTCTAATAAGAGGTACACTATTGCTCACAGGAGGACTAGATGGATAGGGGAGAAGTGATCCTTAACCATGTGGGTAATTGGATTAGATAGGATGAGCCATACCCCACATGCCATCATTACATATAGTGATGTATAAATACATCATGTGAAATCTATATGGGTACATTACTACTATATGGCCACGTTGGAAGATAATAACACTAGCATTGGCATGGGTATAGATTATAGTCCATTATACCTAGTGGATAAATTTGCATCTACTGGTGCACATACTATGATATATGGGACTCCCTCATCCATCCACTCTAATATTGGTACCCATATTTTGGACTAGACATGTGATAGATCTAAGGGGGAGAGGAGGATCAAGACCATCATTTTCTAGTCTAGAGATCAGATCATAACATGAGAGACCATGGACAGGTCAAGCATGATGGCCAATAGATAGAGAGGAGATTGATTATATGTAGGAGTGCCATAGGTACCACATTCAAAACCATAATAGGAGGAGTGGTGACCACCTTGGTCATACCAATGGTGAAAGAGATTTAGAGGGAGGCTATTCTAGATGACCCATCAAGTAGCTGAGGATAGATTTGGGTGATAGAGGTATGACTGAGTCATAGTTTGAGATGAGCATAGGTGGTGAGATTAAAATTCACATTAATTAGGTGGCATCCCATTGATGAGGTACTTAGAGGATGGGTGGATGGAGATATGATGCTTGGCAGTCATGTAGATGGGGAGACAATGGTAGGTGACATTTAGAGAGGTAAGAAAATAAATGGTTGGAAATATACTTAAGATTTTTGAGATAGATTATAGATAGATAGACTTTTGAGATATATCTATGATATAATATCTATTTGGTTCAATTTTTTTAGATATTATAGAAGAGGAAACTATATGGGGATCCATGGTGAGGGGAGTACTCTATAAGATCTTTGATGAAGCATTGATACCATATGATCCTGCTACACTGGAGGATCCCATGATATTATTTGCTCCACCTTAGGAAAATTTGGTCAAACTAGTAGGAGAGGATGTTAGGAGAGTATGATCACATAGGGATGAGTGATAAATACCATCAAGGATGGGAGTAAGAAAGGAACATGCATGGTAGGTTTTGGCTTAGTATAGAGCTATGCATATGGCTACCACGACCTAGATAGCATAGGTTGAGGCCTAGGTGGCCAACCTATAGGGATAGGTGATTAGTTTGAGATCTTGGACAACCTTTTTATAGCATACTATTCAAATGGAGTATATGAGGCATCTATAGGTAGTATGGATAGGCCACGAGATAAATAGGATAGAGCCTAGCCTTAGAAATAGAATGATAAATATTTGTACTTTGTATCAAAAACACATTATATATATATATATCATTTTGGAAGTTTGAATGTTGATATTATGAGTTTTTATTATGGTTTTGGTTATGTTTGTGGATGCTTGGATATATTTATATCTAGCACATGTATTTTTCTTCTATTATATATGCTAGAGTTATGCATTATGTAGGACACATGCATGGTTATAAAGAAACAGGTGAAAAGACTTGGCTAAGTATAATCAATCAAAAAAATTTGCTATACACTATTTCATGTTGGGAAATGTGCAATAACAATAAAAATGACTAAGAAAATAAAGGGTCGTAAACAAGAGGGTAAAAAGTTTGTTTTTAAACCATGAAAAACATTGGCACCAAATTAAAATAAGTAAAATCACAATAAATCACGTTGGGAAGTATGAAAATAAGGTAATAAAGTGAAAAGCCTCTAAAAAAACAAATGGTATAAAAAAAAATTGATTAATTCAATCAATCACACTAAATCACATTGGGAAGTATAAAATAAAAACAAAAGTGGAAAAATTTGGTCTTAAATTAATCACACTAATTCAAGCTAGGAAGTATGAAAAACTCATGAAATGGTTGGATTCTTACATTCAATCAAAAAATAAAAAGATAAAAGTGAAAGAATAATGAAGTAAGCATAAAACATACTAAATCAAGTTGGGAAGCATGTAAATGATGTGTACTTCATGATCAATAAAATCTTCTCATATTTGATAAAAGTATTTTTTTGTTATGACTTGGATTATTGGAAAATTTTGTGAGGAAGGCTAGGTCCTATCTAAGATCTTATAGTGAAAATCACAAAGGGAACACTAATGAACTAGAATAATAGGCAAATATAGTAAAAAGGGATGTTGTTATTCTGAATTTGAAATGGTGGTAATTTGTGAGGAAAGCCAGGTCCTATCCATGGTCTTATACTACAACTCACAAAGGGAATCCTAAGGGGAGTGATTAGTGAACAAAACAATATTTTTGAAGGGGAAATATTAGGATTTAAGGGAGTGAAAAATGGAATGTAAAAAAAATAACTTAAGCATATTATAAGAAGACCTTAGGAGACATGAGGCATACTAAAGACATGAGAAGACACTAAGTGACTAGTGGCTGTCAATGTACAAAGGAAACATGTTCTTTATAGACACAAAGTTGTGTAGGTGAATACGTGTGTTACTAATATTGACTCATGAAGGTATATTAGTACAATAAAATTAAAATTGACCTTCCTTCCCATGACATGTTCCCCATTCTTTAGGACCCCTTACAGAGCCATCAATTTATTACAAAGATTGGGTACTTGTGTGAGAAAGTAGGTAACACTAAAAGATTTTTTTATTCTCATTTGATAATCTAATATCCTATCAGAGCCCAATGGACCTTGGATCTATATTGAGGCCAAATGTGGAGGTTGAACTTCAACTATAAAAAGGAGATATGCTTTGAATCAAATATTTTAGTGTGATTTGACTTTTAAAATTTTT
The DNA here is from genome assembly GCA_037957365.1 of Torreya grandis. Taxonomy (NCBI): domain Eukaryota; kingdom Viridiplantae; phylum Streptophyta; class Pinopsida; order Cupressales; family Taxaceae; genus Torreya; species Torreya grandis. The sequence continues at coordinate 3,887,047 of JARHVA010000698.1, read as the reverse complement.
GAATGTTGCCTTTTTATATCATTACCTTTTATTAAATGATTTGAATTTTGAATATTCCTCCTCCATATAGACTTAAAATGACTAGTTATGAGAAATAGAGTGATACAAACGAAAAATCTATAGGCTTAGGCTAAAGGAATCTAAGTAACCAAAGATAACATTGACTAAGACACTTAAGACAAATAATGAATCAACATGTTATCTAAAGTCTCAACCATATATATGCTTAGTTTTATAAAGGTAAGAGAGGGGAAGAAATGAGATCCAAAGTGGATTGGTAATAGGAGATTATAATGAGATGAATTGTTTGCTAACTAATCACTTGGAAGAGAAGGAATGAGTAAAGGAAACAAGGTTTATAAAACCAAATCACTATAATAATTATCCATGTTTAAAGAGATAAGATAGTAAACAATCATGAAATGAAAACAAGGGAGTGTTTAATAAAGAAAATCAAGAAGAAAAAGAAGGTAAATAATAAATCCATAAGAAAACATAAATGACATTATAGCATTATTAAGTGTGAAATCAAAGTTACCATGTAAGATAAATAAGAATTTGACATAATGTCAAATGATATAAAATATAGATAAAGATAAATTTGGAGCACACATCTAATCCAAATGAAAATGTAAGAACACCATCCATGTGCTCATAAGTATTGGTAGATTTATCCACACACATTATCTAAAACATCTGATAAATCTCAATGAAGTTGAATGTGAACTACAACTAATGTCTCATATATCTTCAGTGAAAATTGGGAAAATACTTAACATCTAATCTCCTTAAAAAAAAAGGTAGGAATGCTTGATGGAACATGTTGAGGAGGGTTATCATGCAAGAAATGTTTATTAAAATGAAATGGAGTCTTTTTTACAAGCAAGGAAGGGATCACCGGTGGGGAAATATCCATAGGTGAGGGACTCACAAGTGAATAAGGATTTATAGGTGAAGGAAGGTCCCTAAGTGAGGGATTCATGGGTGGAGGAATAATAGGTGGTGAAGAAGGGACCACAAGACGATATGGAACAAAAGGAGGTGGAACCATGGGTGAATAAAGGGGAGCCTTCATGTAGGAATGACCTATGGGAGGAATGGTAGAAGGTGTGGGAATAATTAAAATATGGTATCGAAGATGCTGCTAAAGGATATGAAAATGATCAATGTGATGTGTGTCACATTCATTCTATAAGCATTATAAATCTCTATACTTAAGAATATACTCAAGTATTACCTTCGAGGGAGATATGTATTTATGTAAATATTGATAGGTAGAAGGACACAATGTGTTAATATATTATCGTAGCTTGTAAAAATGCATGGATGAATGGTTATCTATGCCATGGAAGCAATAGATATTCTTATGAGTAGTCTTAGTAGCTATACTCATACGAGGAGGTGTAACAAAATCAAAATGAGTATGGGAAGGTTCATCAACCTATTTTGTGGGAAACAAAGCCATTTGTGGTAAAAGAATCAAACCATCATGAAGAGAAGGTGGTGGTGGTGGAGAAATAGGGCAAGGCTAAATAGTAGGAGTGATAGGATCAGAAGCAAGAATAGACTTAGATAAGGTAGGTATAGGAATGGGATCCAAAATAGGATCTATTGATGGAGGGGTGGGGCCTATAAAATTTTGAAGGATATTTTCACATATTTCATGGATAAATAGGCTATAATGATCATGGTACCTAGAAAAATGATAGGGCCCAATCATAACATGATCTATAAACATACTCTTATGAGGTTATCTATAAAATAAAGGTTTCCACACCATCTCTACCCTACCTTAAATGTGAATACTTATAAAATTAGGAATGATATACAATAGAACATGGTAAGATATACTAAAATTTTGAAGCAAAAAGGAATGAGAATGGATAATCTTAGCATAATAGTCTTAAATAAGAACTCCTAAGAATATATCATCTAAGGTATAACCATCATCATAGTCATGAATGTGAAGATTAGTGACATAGGTAGGGATGACATTTTCATCCCATGAGGTGTGATGAATGGAATACCAGTCTTAGTTAAGATAATAGGGATGTCATCAAAAGGTGGTTTACAAGAATGGGTTTGTGAAGAAGTGGGAATCTAAGATATGAGATGAGGTGAGACATTGATAGTTTTAATCTTGATATTTATCTCATCAAGCCCATAATCATTAGAATCTAAAAGGTTAGGGGGAATATTCATAATTAGTTTGGGATGACCATTGTAACCTCAAGTGGAATTTATGGGAAAGTTGAATCACTAAGACTCACAAAATAGAACATTGGGAAATGGTTTAAGGTTAGGAATCTTGAATACACCTCGATCTTGGAATTGTTTGAATTGCTAAGGGTTATTGTCACCTTAAATCATATAGATGGATCCATTATGAGGAAATTTAATGCATTTCTAAGTAGAAGAAGCAACTGATCTCATATGATGAGTCCATGTCCTACCTAGAAGGATGTTGTAAGATAGAGGAAAGTTAAATATCATCACCTTCACATGACTGGTGATAGTTGGGATAGTAATGAGGAGCACACACAACCTAAGAGAGTCATTTTCATTTGATAATATACTTGACATGTGTTGTTTATGGATTTGAAATTGCATTCAGAATATCCAAGGGTTTTGATAAAATTGACATAGGTAACATAAGTGTCAGAGCCCTCATCAATCAAGGAATGCTTGACTTGGATATCATCAATTTAGACATTAATGAATATAGGAGATCATCTACAAAAAGTAGAATCTCATCAGGAATCATGGAAGCAATGGGAAACTTGAAGAAAAGATAAATGTCCATTAGGATGAGGGATGTTCATTTTGAATAAAAGTTGAATAAGATGGTTACAATGATGCGGATAAGTCCTCATAAGCTCAAGAAATGGGATTCAGGATTGGAGATTAGTGAGTTACATGGTAGGATCCCACTCATCATAACCTATAAGTATATTATTAGGAAGAGGTGCATAGTGTTGAAGGAGGTCCTTAGAAGGAGGAGCTGAAGTACATTGGAACTTATGTTGATAAGAAGGAAAAGGTTTAATGAGAGGACAAGTATATAAATTATGTTGATAATATGAAGTAGATGATTCAGGTTAGTTTTCATAAGTGATAAAAGAAGTGTTGATAGAAGGTTTATTGTCATTTGTATTAGGTAAAGAAAATGGAAGGATGGTAGAAATAGTATGGGAAGTGCTATCCAAGGGAGGAGTCATAATTGGTTCATAAAAATTTATAAAGTCATCTTGTCCTAACCTATTTAAGTGAGTTGGAGAAATAATCTTGGATAACACATAATATGTGAGACAATGGAGGTATGTATATGGGTTGAGGATCAATGAAAGTAACCACCCTTCGTATATTAGTCATATTAACCACATTATCTTATAGATTTGGGTCAATAAGACTATCTACATTTTTGGTAGGAGTGTGATTGTTTTGAAAATCTTGGTGATTTGGAATAATATCTTTATAGATGGCCAAATGAGTATTACCTTGATTTATGGGATTTGAAATCAATGTCATAACCTTGTTAGCATTGCTTAATGATATAATTATGGTCAAAATTAGGAACAAGAAGAAAATCCATAGATAAATTATGAAGTTGCCTATAGGTCTCATGACAATGACCCTAATTAACATGAAACCAACAATATTTATTAAGATCATACCAATATTTCATAGGATGAGTGGGATCAATTTCTAGTGGTAGAGGCCGAGGTAGACATTTTATTAATTTAGCTGAGGATAAGGGTTTCTAAACATTGATGTTATTAGGTGAAGATAAATGAAGATTGATGAATTATTATGAAGGGGGAAATGATTCTAAAGATTGGTTAGGAACAAAAACTTGAATAATGTGAATGGTATCATTAGATTCCATGACACCATCATTGGTAACATGATGGTTCTTATTTTAAAATAATATATGAGTACCCATGGAAGGTTAGGATGGCTCAAATTGATGTATAAGAAAATATTGACATTTTTCTTGATCAATGTCCTTATCCATAATATGTGGAGAGAGAGTCTGGACCTGATATTACAACTTAAGAAAAAAAGCAATAGTAAAGAGATATAAAAGGTTATCATTGACCATGTTATGTTCACATTTATTGGATAATGTCTTCCATCATTTAATGAAATCTTGGGCATTTATAGTTTTAAGTTACTTACAATTGATAAAAAGGGACAAGGTATTCTCAAGAATATCACTAATTTGGAACTCTTGGACTAGAGCATTCACTAAATCTTCCAAACTAGTAATATAATGAGTTTTAAGTTGGTTTTACCAATTTAAAGCATCACCTATGAGAGTTTTTGAAATAGCTTGGTAGTGGCAAGGGTATTTAACTTGACCCAATCTTTATATAGATTTACAAATGTTTTAAAGTGAAGAGTGGGGTCAGTTGACCCATTGTAGGAAATGGTAGGGTTGATACCTCATATATCGATATTATCAATTTAATATGTAAGAGGATAATTTTTAATATGTTTGATTGTCTTGTTAATAAGAGGAGGTTAAAGAATAAGCTTACCATGGAAATCCCAAAGAGGAGGTGGGGGGACATTTTGATTATGTGTGCCCCATAGAATCTATTTAGGATGGGTTTGAAGATGGATAAGGTGGTTTTTAATTTTCATCATTTGATTTGCATTATTATCTTGAAAAGAATTCATTTGATTAAGCATTTATAATAAGAGTTGATGGGTTTGAGTTGCATTGTTGACATTGTTTGAATCATTAGAGTTAGAAGTAGTGGTTGGCATTTTTTAAATCATTAGAGTTAGAAGTAGTGGTTTGGGTACCACTATCGGTGTTATTAGGAGCTTTATAAGAGTTTTCAGAATGTGAGGCACTAGTGGAAAAATTTTCTTGTGTGGAAAATAATGGACTGGTGAAGGGATGAGAAGAGGAAGATCTAGAAGCATGATTACCATGGGTAGAAAATAATGAAATAGTGGATGAATTAGGGAAAGTGGGTCCTGGGAGAGGCCCAATATATGTAGAACCTACCATGTTAGTAGAGATACTAGGCATGGAGGTAGAGGAGATAAAAGAAGTCATGGTATGAGAAGGGGTCATAATAGATGGAAGAGGCTAAGAAGAAAAGAAACTAGTATCCCCAAATCAATGTGATAAGGTGAATGATACTCTTCAACTTGACCACTAATCATTAGGTGATAAATTGTATAAGGATCCTTTCCTCGATGTTTAGGAAATTTAGAGATAAAGAAGAGCAATCCATGTATATACTCTAATTTGGGTTGATCTTCAATTGAGAAAAGAGGATTATGAAGTGAAGAAAAATGAAGAGGGGTCTCATAATTCATTATGAGAGTGGATATATAAACATTAATTTCATCCAAAGGACCCTCAAGCTTCTTATGGGAGACCTTATAATGGTTTGTAAAACTCATCATATCCATTGAATTTAACTCAATGTTGTATTCAAACAAGAAGTTCATGACAAGGGAGAAGGACTAAATAAGGAAAAGGTTATGAAAAATAAAAGAAATACAAAGAGGTAGATAAGAGTATAGATTCAATTAAGTTAACCTAATATAGAAAATAGGGGTTGAAATTTGAGAAAACAAGGATTCAGAGTCGATAGGGTCAACCTAGTTATGTAACCTAGGTAGAAAGCAAGAAAAAAATGATACAGAGTTGATAGGATCAACCTAGTACTCTATCCTGAGAGGAAAAAATGAATAATGTGTTGATAGGGTTTACCTAGTACTTTATCCTAAGGGGCATAAAAGAATACTATGTTGATAGTGTCAACTTAGTAATGCAAGTAGGGTAATAGATAATCTATAAGAGATTGTGTTGAGTAGAATGAATGTGTACTAAAATAAGAAAAAAAATCCAAGTAATTTTGAAAGAAATAAGAGAAAATAAACACACAAAAATTGGGTCAATGAGGATGATCCAATTGAGGCACATATGACAAAACCTTGTACCAATACTAGCCAATGCAAGTTTTTACAATATAACATACAATTGAGAAAAAAAAAACTAGTCAAATTGGAAATTAAATGCTAACTAAGTGGTTATTATGAATCTTGTTAGATTATTATAGTATGAATTTAAGTGTGATGGGAAGTTGGCTATAAGTAAGGAACTACAAAACAATCTATGGATAGTTTCAAAACATTTAGGCTAGAAGGGATATGTTTTGGCAATGGTATTCGCTTGGTATTGGGACCTACCCCCTCATTTCACACACCACAATGATAATGGTGTAGAGTGATTTGATAATATATACCATTAACCACGTGTTTATACTTGACCAAAAAACCAAGTCAGCTTCCCCTTTGGTGATGAAATTTAAATAGGTAGGCCTTGGGTAGATAAATATTTAAATGCATTTTATGATTATGTGAGTTGATAGTGTGTTCAAAAAATAGAAAAATAGTGTAACTATATGGTATATGAAAAAAAAATCTAACTATACTATGTGATCTATTCTAAGCATGCAAGCAACTGAAATTGAAAGTGTGAGCTAATTACTAGCATATAAATGTTAATTCCAAATTAGAAACATGATATAGTGTCATTCTAGATGATAGTGTATGTAGATATTTCATAACAAAGTCAAATATTTCACTACTCTACTACTAAAGAAAGGGTTTGTTAAAGAACTACATTAACAGTGTCGACCTAATCTTCTAGACATAAGACAAAATATAAAACTAATTTGATAGAGTGGACCTAGTTTTTTGTATAGGGGTAGTTTTAAAGAATACAAAATATGAAAAATAAAACTATAATGAATAAAATAAATGATAGATAAAGAGAGAAAGGAACCTTGGTGGATTGGAAGATAAAAAAAGTGAAATTATTATAGAAGTGCCTTGATTTTTACTTGAAAATTATGTTAATTATATCGAATAGGTCAACCTAGTTTTGCAATTCCCTATTCGTTGAATCCTATAAAGAATACTATGTTGATAGTGTCAACATATTAAGTTTTATATAAGTCTAAGAGTGTACTATGTCAATAGGGTCAACCTAGTATCATATTTGGAAGTATAAAAGTTCACTGTGTCAAAAGAGTCAACCTAGTAGTTTGTACTTGATGAAAAACTTGTATAGATAGGATGGAGTCATATTTATGTGACTGTGTGTTAAACCTATGCACAAAACTTATAAAATATATTGGCATTGTTGACACTGTATCAAAAATATATAAAAATAATAAATAAAATGACAAAATAATAAAAAATGTGAAAAAAAACCTATAAGGGTTAGATTCTCATCATATTCACCAGAATGTATGTAATCAAAAATGCTTTATGTCTATAAATCAATCCTAACTCAAAGAAGAAAGAACATACTTACAATTATGATTTGGGTTACATTAGATAATCAGGGACATGACCAATATGTAGATCCAATATACCCAATTAGGGGATCTATTATCGTAATAAACCATGCTAGGGAGGGTTCCAAAACCTCCAGTCAATCACAATCACACAACAACCATAACTAAGCCCTATGTTTTGTATTCACTAAACTACTAACAAGTAAAGAAAATAAATATAATATAGTCATCATTAAATATGGTGGCAAAAAGTGGGGTTAATAGAAAATAAAAGTAAACATGCATAGAAGACATATACTCATGTCAATGTATATAGAATCGTAATGCATGGAAGAGGATTAAAAATTCATATCTATCTACTCATACAAAGGAGAAACAAAGTTAGGAATATTTAAATTTGAAGATGAACCCACTGAGCCTTTGATATCTCTCTTGGCTAAGGTTCTTCACAAGAGTTTATTGTGGTATGTAAGATGACAATGATAAATCAACTCTAGGTTACACAACCTGTCAATGCATTCAAAAGATTTCTCCACAAGACAAGATCCATATCTCTAAAGAAAGTATGAAACCCTAAGATTTATCCTTGAGTAGAATAATGTATAATTAGATGCACAATAGCTATTACTTCTTTATCTCTTATCTAAATAATAGTGAAATGATCTTTTATATATAGGTAGATCTAACCATAATCCATTCTAAAAAATTTGGTCAATAGGGTAAACCTGGTTGACCTATATAATTATGGAAAAAAATGAGTAGGTCACGGGCTAGGTTGGACATGAGATGACCTAGACCATAAATTAATTTTACCCAAAATAGTATGGTGTCAACCTAGTCAACCTAGTATAGTGAATAGTCCAAAGGGGTTTAAGGTTAGGAAAATGGGGACAAAATTTGGAAATGACAAGTTTAGTGATATGGTTTTCAAGAGACAAGTGTGTAGATAACAAGTGGTAAAAGGGACAATAATCCTACGAATCACCAATGGTTTTCCAATCCCTTTCTTGGTGCACCCCTTAAGGCATACACTCAGAAAGATTGAGATTTGATAGGTTCTTGCAAGGTAGAGAGTGTTAGCAATTGATAAAATTTTGGCAATATTATGTGTATACAAGTATTTTTTTTCCTTAGAGGAGGGACATGAGGAATCTTCTCTATCAAAAGATCATTTTCATCACATAATTTTTGGATTATGTCTTGAAGATATTTATACTTATTAGTGTCATTTCTAGGTGTCTTATAGTATGCACAAATTACGTTACCATTGAACTGATCTAATTTTTACCTAAGAGGGTTAAATGGTTTGATGGGAGGTAGGGTTATGTAGGAGTTTTGTATCAACCTTTGTAAGATGGTAGAATAATAGTTTAGCAATGGTGTTAAGGAGGTAAAGTATTTGTTTTGGTTGTTGGGTTTGGTACCTTTTATGGGTAGGTTTAATGAGTGAAGCTTTGGTTTGTGTAATGTTTTTCATTAATTTTTTTTGGGTTGAAGGTTTGGCGTGGATGGGTGGATGTGTGGTAGGAAGAAGAGGTTGAGTTTGTGACTTCTTTACTAGAGGGCTTAGATTTTAAATAAGGTGGAAGGGTTAGGTCCTAAAATGAATAGGGTATATGGCCATAGGATGGAGGGTCAAGTTAAAATGGGAAGTGAAATGGTTTTAGGTTTGTGAGTCTTAAGTGGTTTGAACTTCCTTATTGGTTTGTATTATGTATTTTTAGGTGGAATTTGTGGTGTCAACACTAATTTCAAGGGTGGATAAATGATATTTTGAGTTGGAAGGACACCTAGATTTTTGATAGGCTTAAGTGGGGTAGTAGGGATTATTTTGTTTATTTTTAAATGAGGTGGGTTGGTTGGTTTGTTTGAAGTTTGAAAAGTGGATGAGTTTTTTGGTTTGGTTGAGGTAGTGGTGGTTATGTTTGTTGAGGTTGAAGGTTGGTTGGTTGATGGTTTTGTTGACTCCTTCTTTTTAGGGTAGGGAAGCCTAAGATGGTGCCAAAATATATCTCAATCAAGGTTTGGTTGTGATAAAAATTCTAGATTTTGAACCAAGCTTGAAAATAGTTCATAGGTAGACTTGGCTTGCTTAGTGGTAGTTTTCAAGGAGAGACCAAGTGGTTGAAGAAGTTGGATAGTCATGGTTTCCTCTTCCTTTATAAAGAGTTATAAGTAAAATGTGGGTGATTCCACTATGGAAGGAGTAGTTGACATGACCTCTTCCTTAGTTATGCTTTCTGAAGGAAGGATGGGTGATTTTACTATAGAAGTAAGTGGAGAAGGAGTCGTGGTTTCATCCTTCATTATGATTTCCAAAGGAAGGATGGATGATTCCACTATGAAAGTAAGTGAGGAAGTATTGGTGGTTCCTTATTTCATTATTCTTTCTAAAGGAAGGATGGATTATTCCACTATGGAAGTAAGTGTAGTAGAAGTGTTAGTTTTGGTTGGTTATATCAAATCAAGAAGTGGAATAGGCATGATTTGGGTCATTGGTTCGTTAAGTATAAGTTCATTAAGAACATTGTTTATCATATGAACCTCATGTTTATGAGATGTTTCCACATTTGTATGCTCATTATTCAAGGAAGGTGTGTGGTTTGTAAATGGTTTATGGAAGATGTCAAGAGCTTGATTTGGAGTTTCATTTGGTTTATCCATTAAAATTCCACCCTTATTAATCAAGTCTCGAACTAAGTTTTTAAATGCTTTGTATCTATCAAAATTATGTCCATTGATGTGATGGTAGATGCAAATTTCATTCTCCTTATATCAACTTGGTATAGGATGGGATGAATTAAATTATTTAGGGGGTTTTATTGGTGGAAGTTGGACTATGGATGCTTTCAACAATTTCTCCAAAACTAAAGCATAAGACTCCCGTAGTGGAGTATATTGATTTTTAACAAAGCAGTTTTGAGATTTTGGATTTTGGTTCAAATAGGAGGATGGGTTGGATTGGTTTAACACCATTGAGGATCCATTTTAAGGATAACAACATTGGTTGATCCTTTGGCTTTGGTATGGTTTGATGGTTTAGAGGAATCTTCAATAGATTTAAATCTGGCATTCTTATTCTTAAGCTTAAGTATTTCTTCATCAATTTATTTTATTTTTGATTCCTATCCATCGTAAATGATTCATCAAAGGTCCACAATGTTTGAACTTTTATGGTGGAAAAAATGTGTTTAGCACATGCCTGATAGAAAAGATTAATTAATTATGGTTGGGGTAAGGAGAAAGAAACTTGGTTGATTAACCCCCTCCATCGAGCAAAAATATTTGTAATGAATTCCTCCTCAAATTGTAGAATAGAATATAAGTTAGTTATGGATACTTTCTTGGAGATGTCTATGGAGTAGTGATCTAAGTAAGTTTGAGCAAGTTAGATGAAATAAAAAAGGGAGTGCATAGTGATGGCACTATACCAATCTAATACAGGTCAAACTAAATACATGGGGATGTTCAGAAGTAAAAAATCATTATCATAGGCAATGAGATATCCTACATGCCTAAATGCTCTTAAATGTTGTTCAAGAACCTCCTTAACTTGGAATTTATTTAATTTGGGATGTTCCCATTGAATGGGGTATGGATGGATTGGTAATGAAGGGTGAGTGGGTTCATTACAAATATAATCATAGGATAAAATATTATTAGCTCTAGAAATGGATATATCTATAATTGTCACTTTATCCATCAACATTTTAATTAGATCAGTCTATTTTGAACCCACATAGTTGTAGGGCATGTGTTGTTGGGGTTGTCAGGGTGAAATATGTTGTATGCTGGAAGGTTGGGTGAATGCCACATATTGGTAATTGGCCATGAAAGGTTGGGATGATATGGGAGGCATATAACCTTATGGATTTGGGATATATCCCAAATTAAGTGTAGTAGGTATTTGTTAAGACATGGGCATGGTTTGGTTGGTTGTTTGAAGGTGTTTAGTTACCTTTGTACTTAATATTGGGAGAGTAGATGGTATGGAAATAACTATGTTTTGAAATGGTGTAGATGATGTTGGGTTTTGAGAGGTAAAAGGATAAAAAAGTGATACTAGTGGATGGAACTCTAATGCTAAGTGATGCTTGAATTTCCAAAGGTTGGGTTATCCCTACATTTGAATGGCTAGTTATGGTGTTGGTGGAAGTTGAAGGTGATTGGGCATTGGTTGGTGGTGGAAGATAAGCTTGGTTTTGGGCAACACTAGTAGATAAATTATTTATGGAAGAGGAAGTTTGTGTTACCATGAATTAGGTAATGGAGATGATTGCAACCAAAGTCTCACTCTTAAGGTAAGTAGGCATGTAATAAGGTGGTTCAATATAAGAAACCAAAGTAGCGACATGATTGGCAATTATGGCAAGGTAATGTTGGAGGGTAATGGGTTTGTTTCAAGGAGGTTGGTAAACTCCATATCCCCTCAGGCAAAAGACTCAAGCATATCAGGACTCCTAAAATGCTTAAGAGAGATTTCCACATCTAGATTGTGATCCATAGATGAAAAAGAGGAATAAAGTTGGTGGTGAGGCTAGTTTTGGTTAGTTTGGTCTATAACTTGTTATCATGGAAAGACCATGCGATAAAATGGTGTAAGTTTTAAAATTTTGATGGAAACAAAATCACTAACTTATAAAGAGAGAAAATAATAAAAAGGTGACAATATTTCACACACTAAATATACATTAGATCCTAAGAGTTATTTTTATCTCTCTTTAGGCTTACACCTTAATTTTTGAATTTGTGACACTCTATTTGGATTTTGAAATGGGTACTAGAAAAAGTAGTATATAGATGGTTTAATGATTTTTTAGGCTCAAAATATCTCTATATTAGACTTAGTACATGGCTTGATATTGGGGCCTAACCCCTCACTTCAAAGGCCATAGTGTAAAGGTGCCAGGTCCTTTGCCAATATATACCTATTTATCAGAGTTTATACTTAGACAGTATACTATGTTGGTTATCCCCTTTGTGGTGAAATCCAAGTAGGATAGCTAGGATGAAGGTTACCACTAAGTGATCTAATCCTAGTTATTTCCCTTATGTCAATGTTTGATTAATTAATTACGTAAGTAGTTTTGGATGTGTGCGAAAAGAAGTGATTACTATGATTGATTTACTAATTAAGTAAGCTATGCGACTTAATAATGGAATCAATCAATGGATGAAGGTTTATTTTAGTGCCAAAAGGAAATTTTAATTTCTTTGAATGAGTATTAAATAAATAGAATTAACCTAAATGTAGGATGAGAATGCAAGTCCTATCATAGGATGAATGCATTTTCACTTTTAAGAAATAAAGGAAAATAAATGATTTTTCTTTTTTCGAAGAAAGTAAAGAAAAAAATAAATGATTTTGGTTTTGAAATGAATAAATTGATAGTTATGATTTTTAATTGATAAATGACGAACAAAATGTTTTAGTTTTAGTAACAAATAAGTGCAATGAATGATTCTTTCACTAATGCAACTAGAGTGTCCTAAAACAACTACAAAGCCAAGAAAACTCTAGGATCCCATCAAGCATTGCAAAATGTTTCACTATGTTTTTGTATTTTTTATTTTATTTTGAAACCAAGTAAAACTAAAGAAAGGGAAAAGGTGTAGATGAACCTTGATTTGGTTGCATGCTCCGTGATCCAAACAATGTGAAGTACTCTTCTTTGGCTTGGGAGGAATGACCTACCATAAGAATAAGACTAGAAATGGTATTGATTAGTAAGATTGGAGGATGGGTTCCTTATCAAATGCTAGATCCAAGAAGTACAAGACTTCCCTAGAAGGATGTTAATACACTCATTTTAATAAATCAAGTTCTGAAGAATGCTGATAAGAAATGTTTGCATAAAGGAATGAAAAGTATTTTAACATAATGTAATAAAATTATTTTCAATAAAATTATTAATTTAAAAAAATGGCATTAACTTATGGAAAAGAAATGGTAAAATGTTAAAGTATGATTCAGAGAGCTATTTCTAACTCTATGTTGTGAAAAGGGTTAAAAATTAAGGTTTTGGGATGGGATTGATAGGTAATTTTAACTTGTTCATTTAGGAAAATTGAATTGCATAGAGACAAATGTTGGTCACTAGGTAAGTGATGTTGATCAAGGGTAATCAATGTTGGTCAAGGATGACCAATGTCGATCACTATATATTATTATAGTTTTGACTTTTGGGAGAAAATGGGCATTAGGCTAGTTGTAAAGGAGTTTGTGGGATATTTGAAAGTTGGTTAATGATCATAAATTAAAAGTAAAGAATAAGGGATATCAAACACAAATGTTTAACACTCCAAATGATGGAAATGGTTAGCTGGGATTTAGTTGAAAAAGGGGTGTTGGATATGCATAACTCCAACATAAAAAAGAGCATTGGGAGATATTGAAATGGGTGAAATCAATTAACTACCAAAACCAAATAATGAACTTATAAAAAACACATAATACTTAGATGTTTTGGAGTTGTTGGCCTAAAGATGATTTGAAGTTGAGTGAGAGTTTATTGGAAGCTTGGAATAAATTAGGCAGAGTAACGACACTTGAATCCTGAGTCTTAAGGTGATGAAGCACTTCTTGGTCTCTGGACTGGTTCTTTTTCAAATGATTCAACCTCCTAAGAAAGGGTCATGGACCATCCTTAGGTAATTAGTGTCGGTCTTGATCAAATGGTGTTGGTGGAGGGATGATCAGCCTCAATCAAGGTGGAAATCATCTGAATTGACAAAAATAGTGTTTTACACTAAATTTTATTTGTTAAGACCATTATAAATGGTCTAAGTTTGTTTAAGGAAGTATGTTCATGTGAGTATAAATATTATAGGAGGTTAGGACTTAAATTCTAGGGTAGGAAATGGTCTTAAGGCAAAGTGTCACTAAGTTAGCCATGGGCTTAGTTAGGGTGAGGTGTAAATAAGATTTTATTAACTCAATTAGTTAATTAATTTAGATAAATGTGTGTAAGGGGTAAATGGGTGTTTTAAGGAGGTTATGAAATGCTCTAACCTAAGGGGATTGAAAAGGTGTCTTGTGACATTTATAACCATTGGTGTGGTTTTCTAGTATCTATAGTCATATTGTTTATATGTTTTATGTTATTACATATTTAGTAAAATAAACATTGAAATTAAAATGTACATTACATTTTATATTGTTATTTTTAATGAAATGTAAATTAAATATAAACTTATAATTTAAATTTATTATACTAAAAATAAGAAATTAATGCCACACCAGTTCTTTAGAAATCAGTTCTAGAGTTATAGGTATTACCATTTTAAATATCATTTTTCAAAATATAATCTGGTATATATTTAGTCATTTTTAAAATTTAACTATTGAATATAAATTTTTCTAGGTGTTCCAAATATTAATTTAAAATATTTGTATCTCTCATAGATAGTGAGAGTTAAGATGATATTTATACATGGATATAAACACACACTGCAATATTTAGACCATTTAAAATTCCCATTTAAAATCACATTTAAGTTACTTAAAATCCTATTGTATTTTATTTGACAAATTTATAACCGTTATGTCATATTTAATGTCAAATCAGGGAGACATCTCTAGATGGTGATGTTAGGGTGTGTTTAGAACACATGAATTCTGTAGGCATGGTTAGGAAGAATCTTTAGGTGATTTTAAGTTGACTTATGACATGTAATTATATTATCTTTAAAAGATGGCATTTACATGTATTTTTAAATACTAAAATATGGTCTTCAGTACTTGATAATGACAAGTTTGACATAAATTTATTACAAATGACTTGAGCACATAAACACAGTCATAATTTGTCATTCTTTAACACTTGCATGTTATATTATGAATCAACCCTTATGTTATACTATTAGACATTTGCATATTAATCTCATTATTTATTTCAAACCTATTAAATATCATGCACACAAATTTCAAAATTATCAATTCAATTTGTGTATACATAGGTCAGTTTCACTAGATTCAGTCAATATAACTAGTTGATACTACCCTAATGTAGTCAGTACCAACTTGCTCCTAGAAATAACTATTTTATAAAATTAAACATATTATTATGTCTTGACACATCATCATAACATGTCATGGCATGATAAATTATTAAGATGGATCCATATATAAATAAATCAATGTCTCATTCAAAAGGGGCTGAGAACATATCTGATACACACACACACACACACACACACACACACACACACACACACACACACACACACACACACACACACACACACACACACACACACACACACACACACACACACACACACACACACACACACACACACATATATCTATACACTACTAAACACTGAGAATATATACTTTATTCTTCCCAAATTTTAAACTTATGACTAGGATTAGTCAAAAGCCAAGTCTGAGGCACTCTATATCCAAGCTAAAATAAACAATGTTAATTATTGAATTTGAATAATTATTTACATATATAGTGAATGAGTATCATTGAAAAATCACTCTAGGTGGGAGAACTACTTGTGGAATGATTTCCATTCTAAATAGCTAGGAAATTTTCAATCGTTATATGGGGTTGATTAGGGTAAACCTATCCCATTATACTTTCCCAGATTTTTGACACTTTATATCCACTAAAATCACAACTAGGGCATCAAGGTAAAAGAGAGTGATTTATAGAGCTATGCACATCATCACGGTTTGGGATCACAAACATATAGAATGAAAAGATAGTCACATGTGACCATAAATTAATTATGACCTACTTTTGTGTAGGTTAGTACAAACCAAAAAGGTTAGTATCGATAGGTGATAATGGCATGATATTCTAGAATTGACTAATGTAGATATTGAATCAATTATAGAACCGAATGAACCACAAGCTTTCTTAATCTTGATTTTCACTTCCAAAAATAGTCAAATAGAAAAGCTAAGTATTATAATTTCTTTCATAATTTTTATGTTTAACACATGTCACTTATCAAATCAAAAAAATAAATCTTAGTATTTTACATTCAAATGTATGCTTGAATGCCATATCTATTAGTATGATTTACATTTCAGAGTTTTATCTTTAATTAATTAAGTTCACATTAATCAAAATTAGGGTAAATAATATTGGCGAACATGTAAAAGAACGAAATAGTGAAAATCCCAAGGTTTTTCTTTAGGGTTTCATCCTTATAGGGTTTCATATTTTAGTCTTAGGGTTTTTTTCTATGCATGTTTTTTTCTTGTTCCTTAATAATACACATTAATCATGACATGTTGAATGGACATTATTGCTTAAATTAAGTAATGGTGTTTTATTTTTATATTACTCTATATGGATAATGTATGATATTTAGATCATATAATATAATGGATAATAAAGATTACATCTAAATAGATTAGTGATACTAAACTTAGTAATGAACAATCCTAAGCCTTCCTCAAATTTAAGATGCATATTATTACTACTAGACACCAATGGACATACATGATTCCATTTATTCTTTCTTTTATATATTATACGACATATCCTACCCACCCTATTGATGGTATTTTCATGAATATTTAGACTAATGATACAACCACTAAATATCAACAAGATGTGATGGATGATGAAAACTCCATTGAATATCTTGAGATGAATCTATATGTGGTTAGTGTAATTTAATACACAATATGAGATAAGTAGAAAATTTTGGTGTAAGATTCCACATAAAGTATTCAGAATAGTATTCCAATTCACTCAATCCCTACACCTCTCATTATTCTAGATGATATTTTATTATTATATATCACATCAGTCTTGTACACTTGGCAAAATCAAACCTTCGATATTCCTCTTGGTTGTTTACCTTTCTTGATTCTATAAGTTTCTTGGCCTATATCTCTTATTCTGACAAAAATTACATTAATGACCCATGTCTTCTCTTATCTAAAATGCTTAAAATGTACTTATCTTACATCGTTCCAAGTTTTGAACATATACCTACTTTCTTGCTCCCTATACATTAACATATAGGATAAATAGTATAGTGAATGTTACTATCTTATCTTGATGTAAGTGTCTAGTGACCTAAAGTCATCCAATTTGAAAATGAAATGTATCTTAACAATAATCCCAAGTGCTTTAATGCAAGTTATTAATCCAAAGGGATTGATATAAATACAAGATAATCCCTCATTCATTTCTCATCTATGACACTTAACATTTGAATAAAAGAGCATTAAAATGGAAAAAAATCCCTTATTTATTAATATTTCCATACTAGTCATAGGTATTGCACATCTAAAGGTTTGAAGTACTAAAGGAGTAACCTAGGAGACTGATTTTCCAAGTTACAAGCTAGGTCACTATTCTTCTTGAGTTGCACATATTGTATGATTCACACATAAACCAACATGTAGGGCATAACTACATGAGTCTTAGGCCCTCTTCTAGAGTATTTTATTTGTAGATAACATCCTCTAAAAATGGGTTCTTTTGTGTTAGCTCAATTGTGTGCCCATTAACCCATTTTCCCCCAAGGTCACTGTGAAGATGGAAAACTATTTTTTTGCCATTTCACAAGGAGCGATAGTCCATAACCCAAATCTAAATGCACTAGAGTGAAGGTGTATCAAAACCCATAAGAAACTAATGTTGGGATATTTTTTGATCCAAAGTATTAGTTTATATTTTTAATTTGTTTTTAGTTTTTAGGTAGTTTTTACAACCTGATAGTTGGTTTTGTAACCAACTCTTTATGTAAGATTTTAAGATTACCATTGTACAAAAATAAAATATGAGATTTTATATTACTTTCCCTAAATATATTTTTTGCATTTTTCCTCCACTGTTCTGGCCATCAGTGTTATCAGAGCATAGGTTACCTAAAGAGGAGGATTGAAGAATTTAGAATCTCACTATCGACATCAGATAGAGAGTGGACACAATGTCCAAAGTCATTGAATATTTCATCACAACCTAACCATTTATCATTATGGCACCATTATTACCCTAGTCACAGAAACATGTTATTAGTCAGTCAGTAGTAAGAATCCCATCGTGCCTCAATCTTTTTTGAAGTTTCTTATTTTTTTGTTTATTAAAAGATAAATTAAGCTTAGCCAAGGAAACTAGAGAGGTAGTTAGTAGTTCAAATCCCCACTCAATTATGTTGAAATTATGTGAAGAAAATAAAATACATGAGATCCTCTGGCATTTCAATATATTTTTTTAAAATAACCCTAACCAAAATTTAGATCTACATGAAACAACATAGAATAACCTTGAAAATATGGTATGTTATCATTATTTGCAACATGATAATAGTGGAGTAATATTTTGAGTTAATTTTTTTCTTACATTATTCGCCATTACTTCAAAAGTATTGGTTCATAGAAGAGAAAATAATACAATAACAACATCAAGTAGATCTAGTATGGAAACATAAATGATAAATATAGAGATTTGAATTAGGATTTATTAAATATTTCTTATCTTTACACTAATTCATGGGGTCCTCCACAACAAAAACAAGGTTAAAGTAAAGAGGCATTAAGTAAAATCCACTGTAGCCTTTTCCTTTTAGCTCTATATGAGTTAAAACATAGACATCTCATATAAAATGCTTAGTAGATAAAATCCATAGGTGAAAAATTTAAATTATGTATTTTTTTATTAGGAGATAAAGAATACATAAAATATCTTGTATTTGGATTACTATGTTTGTTGATGACAAGATGGCTAGTCAAATTTTGTTAGTCCACTAAAAAAAAGGAGCAAAGGAGTCTTGAGTTCAAAACACATTGATATTCCTTTTTTTGGTAAAAAAATCATCTAAGTCAAAGATGCTTTTTAAAATAAAATATTCATTTTTAAAAGGCTTTGTAAAGTAACATTAAATAAAAAAGGGTGTAATAGGAGTTATAAGATGTAATACTTTTTTACAAGTCTTAGGAATATCTTGTAATCAAAAGTGAATTTTGAAGGTAAAGGTAAAACCTCAATATCATTTCTTATTTTTTGATTTCATACCATGGCTAAACTGTGAGATTAATTTCTAAATATGGATGCTTAACTCCTAAAAATTATAAGGAATGGTCAATTAACATAAAAAATACATTAATCTTCAATGATTTGTGGGAAGTAGTAAAAATGCAACCAACATTGCCCACCAATGCCACAAAGCTTATAGAATTTCATAGATGTGACAGGTGTACCCTTACTTTGTTGAAATCAACTTGTAGTGCACAAGTTATAATTCATATAGAGGTCATCAAGTTTAAACCTTGGAAATCATGGAAACCTCTAAAAGACTTGTATGATAAACAACTTTCTTACAAATAAATATCTTTTTATGTAGTTTCTCAACACAAAATTAATAGATGATAAATATGTTTTAGAATATGTGTCATGAAATAAGAATTTAAAACAAGAATATGGCACTACTGTTGGGAAAATTGATGATTAAATACTCATTTATGTTATTTTAAATGGCATTAAATCTCGCTAGAGGAACTTCTTAGAAATGTTACAGCTTAGTGATAAGCTTAACAAATTTACTTCTGATTCTATTTGTGAGTTGCTCACTCAACATGAGTGATAATTTGAAAAATAGAAATAAAAATCCATTGAGGAGACCCAATATACCAAAATAGGTAACCCATTATATGAACATAAAAAAAGTCATTCTTCAAAGCATTATCAAAGATAAAAACACTCTCCATGGTACACTTCTAAACATAGGCATCATTATAGACATAAGGATTATTTTAGTTCTCCAAAGAATAGACATAATTTTATCTCTCTAAAGCATATACATCACTCTAATTCTTAGAAGCATAAGTATCACCACAAACATTCACATAGACACAAACACAAGCACATGCATTCTTCTTCATGTGGCCATTCTTCCTCTAGTTATAATGGATGTGATAGAATATGCTATAATTTTGGTGGTAAAGTACATCTCTCTACATAGTTCCCTTCCAAAAGGAGGTCTTCTCGACATAGATAGAAGATAGAAGCAAACATTACTAGTCACTCTAGTCTCTGGTCACTCTTCTATTTCCTTTTTTGGCTATTCTTTTGCATATTTTTTTGATGGATGAGATGACTGTGAAGTTGCCTGCTCTACAATTTAGGACTATATTTTGAGATGGTAACACACCCATCTTGTGTGATCTGCTAGGCTCAATATTGGTATTTGATGTAGTATAATTTTTTGGCTTGTGTACTTTGCTTTCATATATCTTGTGTTGATATGATCTTTGATGTGGAGCATTTCAGTGGTTTGTACATAGTTTATTTGTTACACAAATTTTCACCTCTCACCTAATAGAGGGAGAAGATATTGTATATTAGTTTTTGATCAATCATTGGTGGTTATAGTAAAACTTAGCATTGAGTTACTAGCATTGTTAGTGTTAAGTAAAACCCTGTGGGAGATGTTGGTAATTGTTGGGATTTTTCTTGAGATGTACCATACATAGTACTAGGGCAGTCACTTGTTGGATGGATTTTATGTGAGGATCAATGTAGTTGGATAGAGCGTGATCTCTTTCTACTTCAGTGTGGGGATGATTAGTCTAGGATGCATAGTGTACTAGTTGTAGTTATAACAGAGTCTACTTGGATGACTCATAGTTCATTACTTTAGTCTTTCTATACCACTTTGGATTAAAGGGGATTTTTTTGGGATCTTTTTTGATCCAAAGTATTAGTTTATATTATTAATTTAGTTTTAGTTTTTAGGTAGTTTTTAATAATTGATAGTTGGTTTTGTAACCAACTATTTTCATAAGCTTTTAAGCTTACCATTATATAAAAATAAAATAAGATATTTTATATTGCTTTCCTTGAATATATTTCTGCATTTTTCCTCCATGGTCCTATCCATCATCTAAGTTATCATATCTTGTTCTAGTAGATATTACATATATGACACTAGCGTCAAACCCAAATAATAACATCAATGAAATTACCCTATGCTAATGTTATTGTTGAGAGAGAAAGAAGTACCAGAGCTAGAATCTAATGATTGTTCCAAAACATCCTTCCCATTTGATTTCTTCCTATTCTAGATATAAAACTCCATTAACATTAAAATAATTTAAGTACATGACTTCTTTATCATTTTTGTATTTTGCATAGTTGTACTTTTCATATTTAGACTATTTCAACATTATAAATTCAGTGTGTGCTTATATTTGAGATTAACATCTAATTGTCTTACAATAAATCTAATTATTACCCTTGTGCCATTTTATTTCTATATACCCCTCTAAAAGTAATCTAAGGTTAACTCTAACCACTTAGACTCCATTTTATGGTTAGATATTTTCTGAATTTGATATTTTTGTCATGACCCTATTTGACCTATATATATTTCATTTGATGATATGGTTTAGTTGGGAACTATTCATGACATCTCTGTTTGGTTTATTGTTTTGATATATTTTTATGATCTATGTTCATCCACTATTATTGTTGAGATAGACATTTGATATAATTTGCATTATAGCATATGATATTTACACTTAATGAGTTACTAATTTGTTATTTAGTTTAGTCATATTATTTAAATGTTTTTATTGATTTAACATGTCTAGATACTATTGATGGTATATTATTTGACTATAGTGATAGGTACTTGAGATAGGTTGTGTTCAAACCTAATCAATTGATAAATATGGAGGAATAACATGAATGAAATCTAAAATGTAAATTTTATCAACAAATTGAGCTTGATGGTACTATTGTTCAAGTCATTTTATTTACTCGATTTAAATGTTGAGTAATTTTAATTTTAAGTTCAATTTCATTATTGATTGAGTAATATTTAGTTTCAACTTTTATATAATCATTATTTTACTTAGATGATTTCAAATTTTGGACTTGTTAGCGTGACATAATTATGTGCCATGACTAGACCTTGTGATCTACTATAGATACTTGTGTATATCTTGCTTAAGCATGTTCTAATAGCTCTTGGAATAATGAATGTTGACATTGGTTTTGTTTCATATGGGTGAGTTGTGAGATATATGGGTCGTTGTTGTGATTATGTTATATCATGGTTGTTGTTTATACTGCATTCATTTTATCCTGATATATATACTACTTGCACTGGATTCATTTTATCTTGTTATATATGTTGCTAAAATTTAGTTACATTATTATATGTTATTTCTTTAGCATATTTCACTAATGTGGATTTGACAATGAATAATATTATAGTTGTTGATTATGTTCAACAGGGGGTGTTCAAGTTCATGGTCATTAGTACTGAATATAGTTTCCTTTATAGCTGTAGATGACCATGATTAATGTATCATTTCATGTTTAAATATTCATTATAAATTTATTTAATTTATATCAACATCATTATGGTATTTTTTATTTCTTATTTGGTGGATGTAGGAACTTAGAGGCAAGCTAGGATTGATGATGGTTTTGGACATATCAAGTTTACTCGAGGGGGAATTGAGTAGTCAAAAGTCATTTCGATAGGTATAATGTTTATGATGTGATATGAGCCACCATTGTTTTGTATTTATATTTCATTGTCACTTTTCATCTTTTATTGATCTTGCCTCATATTATGTGTGTGCATCTTATTATGGTTCCTTATTTAGAATTAGTTTCTCATGAATTATTATTTACCTATCCTTGATGTGATCTCCTTGGTGACCCTCATGTTATTAATCGCTCATGGATATCTTATGTTATGGTTATCCTCCTCAGTGTTTTTAGATTTTATCCTAAAATACAAAATGAGGGGGCATGCATTATTAACTTGTTATGATGTTGGTTCAGGTAGACCATGTTGTAGACACTAAAAAAACATACACTATAGTTCTAGGTGTTGCATTACCCTTTAAACCACCCCTTGGACCCTCTTTGATTATGTTACCCCTTTAACACACCCTTTCACCAATTTACCCCTTTAGCAAATTTAATTATTTAATTAAATAAGTTAAATCCTATTTCCACTTCACCTACCCAAACTATGGCTAGCCTATCGATACCTAGCCTAAAGACCATTTCTACCCTAGCATTTAATGTCTTAACTCCATAGACTTCTTCCTCATGCATCCCCATGCTCTATTTGATAACCTCAAACCATTTCCTAAATCCTTAACTATTAATCATAATTACAAATGGCTAATTTTAGCCATTTTGACCTTTTCTCCCTAACCATTGATGGTCAACCCTCAACCAGTGCCGATTGACCAAGACTATTGATGGTTATATAACACGAGCCCAAAACCCATGATCAAGAGGTTAAATCATGGAGGATGGAATGGGGATCATTCAGATCAAAAGATAAACAACTCTTAGTGAACTAGAGCTAAACCAAAACTAGTTTAGAGACTTAGAAAACACCTCACCATCCCAACACAAAGGTGTCAAGTATTGTCAGTCTGCCTGCATAACTCCTAACTCTCAAGTAGATTCACCTAAACTCCTAACTTCTTTAGGCCAATAAAAACTAAGCTAAGTATCTTGTAATTTTCAAAAGTTCAGTATGTTAAAGCCTTCAACCAGTTCTAACTTTTTCCCATACCCTTTATGGTGTTAGATTTATGTAACTCTAAACACTATCCTCTCCACTTGAGTACCCACTAAGCACTCTTAGCCATTTGAATGTTAAAAACATGATCTAGTTACCTCTAAGGATTCCCTTTATCTCCAAAACCATTGAAACCACCTAAAGAAACTTATGAAAACCCTTCTATAACTTACCCATAATCCATTCCGCCCAAAACCAACACCCCATCAAAACTCACAGTAACTGCCAATGGTCATCTTTGACATCAGCAATCACCTGTCAACCAGCAATGGTTAGACTTGACCACCAATAGTCACACTCAGACTGGTGATGGTCATGGTGTAACTTATTTCACATAAAAAAATCAAAAACATCTATTCACCTCAACCAAAAAACTTGTTTCTCCACCTCTATCACTACACATACTCAACAATTACCTGAACCGCACCTTAATAGTTTAACACTTCCTTTTAATGTTATTTTATTAAAACTATCATTTCTTAAAAAATATTTACTTCATTTAGATTAATTATTTTTCATTCCTTATGCAACCTCTTTTATCATCACTTTGGTTAACATTAACCTGTCTAAAGGTGGATTGATAGCCTCCAAAGAAGTTGTGTAATTCTTGAATCTAGTTTTAACTAGGCAATCCACCCACCTACCTTATTAACCAATCCTATCTTTAGTTTCTCTCTTATTTTCAGGTCATCCTCCCAAGCCAAAGAGGATTTCCCAACAATCAACTAATTATGCATGTACACCAAACCCAGGTTCTTCTACCACACCCTTCTTTAAGTTTCTTCTTGCCTTTTCTAGAAAAAAATGAACAAAATTTTAGTGAAACATGTACATAGGTCTCTTGACCTTGTGAAATTTCATTAGCAATCTCATTCATCAATGATTGACTTACCTGATCTTTGATTAATATTATGACTTCTCTGACTTTTATTATTTTAATAATTTTTATTAATTATTGTTACCTTAAGGATTTTGCCAATAATTATTATTTGTTGATTGATCAAAGGACTTGAATTTGTTAATTATTATTATTTAATGATTTTTTTAATTAATATTTATATGATGATTTTTATTATTTATTATTTATTTTATTATTATTCTAATCATCTAATTTTGGTATGCTTTGACTCACCATGATTTTCATTAATGATTATTATCTTTATGAATTCTATTGTTTATTATTATTATAGATCAATTTAAGGAATAAATGTAAAAAATATTATTTGTTTATTAATGTTTTATTTTGGTATGATGTTGACTTATGCCCCTATGACACACTTTGCACTTTTTCTTGCAGGTCTAGCACTCCTAAAAGGGGTTTTTTTTGTTTTATCTTTCTTTTTTGATTTGGAGGCATGGTTTTTAGTAGGGTCAAAACCCTATGTTGGGTAAATGTCATGAAGGAGGAGAAATGGGATATTGGTGGTGAGCTAGACCAACGTATATGGGTTTTGTGTGGGTTGTTTATGCAAAAAGATCAGTAGGTTATTAAAGGAAAAAACCCATAATTTTCACCATGGTGGTCTATAATTTTTTTGGATATGATTTATAATTGATTTCATAATAGGAATATTGTTTTACTATATTAATTACCCAATACAAAATGTTTGAGTCATTCCATATTAATGGGGAAGTCATGTGACTTCCCAATGAATCTACAATGGCCAAAATCAATTTAAAATTGATTTCTTCTTTGCTAAGCACTAAAAGATTATTTTGGACCTTAGATTTTTTTGACTACAATTATTAAAAATTGAGATAATTAATGAGAGTATTTTGTAAATTAGGTAGCTAATCTAAGTTCAAGTATTAACTAGAACATTTGCATTACCCCCAAACTAGCTTAACTAGCATATTCATTATATTTCTCAATTTGGTCTCTTTGTATGGGATTGTTTTCTATTGATGGTCCTATTTTCTAATGAATCATTGTTTGAGTTGATAGATATCATATGTAGTCTCCTAAATAACTAGAAATACTAATTGCAAGGCCCAATTGGGTTTATTATTATGGGCTTGTTTTCTATTGATATTATTTTGTTAGATATCATATGTAAATAAGAGCATATTTTTTTGAAGGTTTAATGCCTTCCTTATATGAAATTATCTTAAATCTTGGTTTGCTAGATATCATATGTAAATAAAGAAATTTTTTGTTGAAGATCTAATACCTTCCTTATATGCAATTCTATTTAAGCATGTTTTCTAGATATCATATGAAAATGAATATAGATAATTCTAAGGCTTTGATGTCTTCCTAATATATGATTATGTTCATGCTTCTAAAATATTTGGTTGTAACTTGATGCTACACCCTTTGTTGTGTATATCTCTTTTCTAAATTTTAAGTTTTGGGTTTATAATAAAGTTGATATATGTTTCCTAAGTGTACCCTCCTATTTTTACTCCTATTATTTTGAGTGGGGATTTTCCCAAATAGTTGGGCTATAGTTATCAGTTGGACTATAAATTTTTGTTATTTTTATTTTCTAGAATGAGGTTGCATTGTCATTTGGTTTCAATTTTTATTATTAAGTATTACAAAGATTAAATGTTGGTTATACATGGCTCTTTTTAATCCAAACTAAGTTTATTTTTTATTAATGATTGATATGTACCCCCTTTCTTTATCTCAAATGAGTCAATCTGCTTATTATGAATTGCACCCATTATGTTTAATCATTTTACACTTGATTAAAACTCCTAGGCTAAGTAGTAGACTTAGCTAGACCTTTTGATATTTTTATAAGGGTATGATATATCATGATTTATTAAATAAATCATCTTTCATAAACACTCAATGTATGACTTGGGTATTACTTAGGCCATCTTGTTCGATTGAGTGGCATGCTTCTATGTTAACTACATTGCTTCTCTTATATTTTTTTGGCTATTTTTATAAGTCTTTATTAATGGCTCGGTATCTTTTGTATACTTTTACCTTACCTAAATACTTGGTTGCTAAAACTCTCCACCTAGTTAATGTTTAGGATGGTAAGGGCCACTAATGATTGGGCTCATAAGGATGGTTTTGAGGGGTGTTTTCCTTGCCATGTTCATCCTCTTCATTTGATACACCTAGATTTTATGTAGCATCTTGTCTCTTATCCATGCCTACTGGTGTATGATACTTGATTTGCATGTTGGATTGTAGTTGGCAACCCATTTTACATTATGCTTCCATCTTATTACCTTATGGAGCCTTGTAGCATTTATTATGTTAGAAAAGAATAATAACATGGTGTATGATGTTTTTATTGGTGTCATTATTGATGGTGGTAGCTTGGTTTTAGATATTTTACTGGATGTTATTATTTTTCTTGATAGGCATATATGTTGGATTCTATTTTTTGCATCGAAAGAACACTTTTAATCCTCAATTATAGTATGTCATGATTTGATTTTTACATGTTTCTATATACACATTATTATAACATAATTATATGAATTATGCATGAGGCTTTTAAAAAAATTATATTATAAAAATAGTATCTATATCATATTTATCCATTGAAGTCATATGAAATCAAGTTGGTATCATCTTAAGGTACACTAAAAACATTTTTACATTTTAATTCCCTTGATGGAATTGAGAATATAAACATATATTTTGTGATAACCGTTATCAGGTGATGTCTTTATGGCATGAAAGGCCAATTTATTATATACACTTAAACTTTATTTATGATAAGAGCATGATGTTATCTAACCTTGTTGAGAATTATTGTTATTTTCAAAACATGTTCAGTAATGTGTTAGACTTACACATAAATTAGTATCCATAAACAAAGTATGCACCCGGTTATGTGATAAATGCATAATCACTGAAGTTATTATTATTATGATGTTTTATGTGTTCATGAATTCATGGCTTATGTTTAACTAAGGACTAAGGTACATTTGTACAATGTTGGTTATTCTTGAATATATGGAGGTGAAATTATTACTAAATAGAATTTATGTTGTGTATGTTACACCTACAAATTATGACTAACATATGGGTCTACCTTACAAATAATAAATGTTTAATTCCTTTGTTATGTTCATATTTATTATGGGATCATTTTGATCTTCTGACAACTATAATGTGAGGTATTGTTATTGAACACATGACTAGTAGAATATTTATAACCTGGGCTGAATCAAGTTGTTGGAATTAGATTATACAAATAGTGCTTTGATGATAAAATAATGTGTTTTCATTATCGTATTGGCTGCCATAATTGGTTGTGATATCATTATAAGTGAGATTATTTCTATTGCTTTAGTAATGAAATAAATCCTGATTAGTCACCTTCTCCATATGGGTCTATACTATTAGTTTTGGTTCTTACCAATAAGGACAATGTAACGTCATAGATTATTGGAAAGTTTTTTAATAAGTTTATTGTTTTAATTATTTATAATTCAATCCTAAATTAATGGAATGCCAATTATACTATTATTTTTACATTAATTCTGTTGCTTATAGATAAGTGGGGTACATAAATGAAAATTTAGTTTAATGGGAAAAGTAATGAAAGGACTTAGAGTTGAATATTGACGTATGAAATCTCAATTGGTAGCATCACTTTAATTTATTGTGTGAGATGGTAATGCATTCATGAGATAGATAGTCATTGGTTATAGATGGATGCATGTGCTTAAAATTTATAAGATTACCTTTGATAATGAATTTCTTGGTATGCCTTATATTGTGATTATTAAAATTTGAATAATCCTTTGGAATGGCAAAAATCTTGGAATTGGGATGAGGATAAAATGTATATTATGTAGAAATTTAACATTATACTATGATATGTGGTTTAATATTCCACCTTGGTAATGCGTTATTAAATCATATCTTTCCTTAATGCACTCATGATTTAATGGCTAGGATTAATAAGTAATGAATTCTTGCATGGACATATGCATGTTAATTGAATGGCATGAATGCCTATGTTTTATACAATAGCATGATAGTATAACCAAAGGATTAGTAAGCATCATATGGTTTCAATACTCCTATGGCTAACCTACTAGATGTTATATCTATATCATGAAAAGTGATTTGGATTTTCCTTATGCATTTGTATGCTTATTCAATAGTATGTTCACGTGTGATGTAATCCACCTTGAATTAAGTTAATTAAGACTCATCTAATGTTAATGAGGAATAATCCTCTTATAGCAGGGTTATGTCTTCATGTGTCACCTTCATAAAGTAAGGGAATGATGGTGAAATGATCCTTAAGGAACCTCAGATCATGGTATAGTGATCTAATGGAGGTAACACAAAGATTGGTCCTTTCTTGAGTGAATCCTAAAATGTTACAGTGACTTGTAAGCTTATGCAATTTAGGATTTAGCAATGGTCTAGAAACATTCACTTACTAACCTCACCATAAGGTAAGACTTGCCTAAGCAAGCCAGTTAAATGAATTCATTTGTTTAATAATTTCATATTGCATGCTTAATACTTTAACTTCTTTATATTAATTCTATGATTAGTAAATATCTAGAAAGATAAAATTTGATATGCTTAATTCCATCCTTATTTTAGATTAAGGTAAAAGTAGGTTTTGAAGGGGCCCCGAAACCCTTTACATCAAAAAGAAAAATAAACCATTAAGCACAACCAGGTTTTAGAGGAACCTGAAACTAGTAAAACAACTAAACCAAGTTTTGTAAGGACCTGCTACCAACATATATGACCAGATAAAACTACCATCACAACACTAGAATCTGGAAAGTTAACAGACTGGAACAACGACCTGAAAAACCTCCCAGACCAGTAACCAGCAAACTAGTGAAGCAACCAGTTTACCACACAAACAACCAGTTAGCATAAGGGACCATTAGATTTTCCTTACACGATCGAAGGTTCTTATCTAGAGGTGGAACCGAATGCTTAAACTTCTTCCTCTTAACTGTTGTCTATCCATCCTCTAGCTTTTCTACCTCAGCAACCCATGCTTTGGAAGACATAGATCCATGGAACCTAGGGGATACAAATGCCGCAACAAACTCCCTATGAGAATCAAACAATGTCTGGCTCCTAAGAGGATCCTTCAAAATAGAGGAAGAGACCACTACCACCTCTACCACTGGCTCAAAAAGATCACTAACCATAGCCTCTGTAGGAGCTTCAAGGGAATGTTTCCTCGTTGGATCTTCCACAACCACTGGCTCAGAGTGAACACTATCCTCAGTCTTAGAATCAACCAAATCTTCCAAGGGTTGTTTAACCATGTAATGCTCAAAGGAGGCCTCGGACCACCAAGAAGGTGGTCACCTAGATTTGGATTTCCCAGCTACACAACAAGCAGGAATATGACCTATCTGGTGGCACTTCCTACAATGAAAAGGGATACCCTCAAAATCCAACATTTGTGTCGAAGTACCCCTCAGGGAATCCAAACAGATCACCTTAGGGAGGCCCTTAGAAACATCCAAATCCTTGTTGATTTAGCATTATCTATTTGGAATAATAGTGATGTTGATTTAGCATTATCTATTTGGAATAATAATGATAGTGATTTAACATTATCTATTTGGAATAATTCCATCCTTGTTGATTTAGCATTATCTATTTGGAATAATAGTGATGTTGGCCATAATGTTATTGACATCCTATGCAAAAATGACTTACTCAATATCTTTGACTATCAACCCATGTTTTTATGGGTTAACCAGACACTTATGCATGGCTAAAGGGTCCTAGGTGATTTGATAGTGAAGGTGAATGCCTTTGCAAAGTTTGGATGTTCTTAGTATGGATTCACATATTAATACCTCCTCAAATAGTATATCATTCTAAGGTGAAAATACATCTTTATGTCATTTCTTAATGGTGTTTATCCCTAGTTAAGTACATAAGGTAAACCAATCTAGTTATCATTTATTAGTACTTTATGTAGTTGATTGTTGAGATTCATTTTGTTGCATTAAATTTGTATAGTGGGGCCTAAACAATGTTCTATTGTGTATTCTGAAAGGGGATTCTATTTTTTTGGGTGGGTTATTTCATATAGTATCAAAGACTATGATTTAAAGGTTTTAGATGAGTTTTGGTTATATTAAACTATTTTCAACATATATTTGAAAAGGTTGGTTGAGTTTTTGTGTTCATGCATACTTTGTAAAGGCTTATGTTGTATAGTATACTTTGGGATGGCTGAAATACACATAATATGGATGTGACTATCTTCATATAATCTTAATTTATATCATCATGTATGTGTATGCCTTTGTGATGGCTGAATAAAATTATATGGCTATGTTTCTTTCATTGAGATTAAAATTGGAACCTTGTATGATTGAGTGCATACAAAACCTTGGTTGAAATTATACACCTTGTGTGGACAAATAAATGTATGATAGATTGGAAGGGTTATGTTATGATCTTTATAAAGGCACATAGCCTATTGGGTAAATAAAATAGTACTTTGTTATACAATATTGAAGTGATATATATTTTTTTATTTATGGAATGTATGTAGGTGTGGAATGATGCTTACCCATAGCCTTGGTTGGGTTAACCCTTCCCTAAACTTCCCTACTCAAATTGCATCAGGTCCAACATGGCATATTAACCATTGATTGTACATGGGAAAATCGATGGGAGATTGGTGAAAACCACTTCACCCTTTAAATTGAGGAAATGATGTCCGATATATGTTGTTGACTTGTATGGGAAAGTCATCAATATAATCTCAGAACATTATGACCTTAGAAAGGCTAAGGGTTATGGTTAAGCCTAGAGGGATGTATAGGGTGAGAGTGTCTAATTTACTTGGGTAAATCATTAAGGCTTGGGATGTCCACTTGTGAAGGAACACCTTGATTTTAATTAAAGATTTATCTTATTTATGAAGTTGGCCTCTTTTTAGTTAATTAATGAAGCATTTAGTTTAATAAATACAAAAGGATGAAAATAAATATGTGTGTGGAAATGTTTATTTCAATCATGTTTTCCATATATGATGTTCCTATTGATCATGAATATGTTTTCAATATATAATGGTTATTTTGGTCATGGATAAGATGATTTCCATGGGGATGTTATTATAACCATGGATATGTTTTACGTCCATAGGGATGTTTAATTTTATCCTAGATGAGTAATGCATCTATGAGGCTTCCTATTTATACCTTGGATACATTTTGACATCCATGAGGATGTCTATTATGATATTGAATATGTCTTAAATCCATGAGGATGTTTATTGTGATGTTTGATTGAACTTGAAGACTGTGCAAAATTATATTTTCCGTTATGGTGATATAACATTCACCTTGTGCCTTTACAAAGATCACCATTTCCCAAAGCAATGTTGTATCAAGGTAAGCATCACCATTCAATGTTTGACTTGTGGATTAAGTTGATTGAAATAACAATGATATGGTCTTGTTGTTGAAATCTTGAGATAATGCCTTGGTGGCCATTGATAGCTTGTATGGGTGAGTTTTTTGATGATGCTAAGGTATAATACCTTGGTAGGTTCAAGGGTGTGGCCCAAACCTAAGGGGCTTGGTAGGGTGAGTGTGACTAATTTGTTTGTGCAAATTAGGAAGTTTGGAGATCTTTTATTATTATCAGATAGCATGAGACATCTATCCATGATGCTTGAACACTGTTAGTGAAATTATAAAACTCATGGAGATAAATTTTATAGGCCTTGTTTGAATGCAACATTCTTAAAGAAGGTGATCATAATCTTGAGATCCCTGGGACTAATCATGTTATAATATATGATGGATTTATAATGTTATTGGATGGCATCTAGACATAAGGTGACCTAATGAGAATCATGAACGCTTATGCTTCATCGTCATGTGTGATTGATTATTGTGATTTAAATGTACCTAGACATAATTATTAGAACACCCATGTCAGATATGTGTGACCTATTTCATGTGGTTTCTCATTGTATGTAAAACTATTATGTGTTTTGAAAACCATTAGATTTCATTGATTATGCTAGATCATGTAAACACGTATCTTTACTATATAATGTTTATATACTTAACCTGGTGGACATTCAAAGTTTATTTTTGATATAAGTATAATTGTATGAGCATTTTTTTATACATTATTTTATCTTATTAATCATGGAATGTGTGGATGACAATAAATTACTTGTGTAAAGGAATCTCCCACTTCTGAAATCCATCATGTGAACCTTACTTTCTATGTTTCCAACATAACGGTATGAAGTATTTGCATACATGTCATGGAATAAATGTGACTTTGTGCTATTAACATATTAGTATGTGGTAATGTGACAGTAAGATACTCTTAATTTGGAATCTGGTTGTAATATGGTTGGATTGCATGATTACAATCATTGATCTCATATTGCAAGTTCGTGTCTGTTGACATAAGTGATTAATGACATTGGTAATTTTTTTATATTTCAAATACTAATTTGATTTAGTCAATCAATTTATAACTAATCAAAGTATGGTTATATATCTTGTTTGGGAGTGTCATTAGCACCCTTGTTATAAAGCATATTAAGGTAAGTGTAAGTTATTATGTTTTGGAGCATTATATACTCATGATGTTTAATTACTGACTTTAGTAATGGATTGACTAGTTAAAAACCATAGTATTGTATTAAAATTAACAATTATTACCTTGAAATTTTGATGACTAATGTAGGCATATTTAGTTCAGTAAAACTATTTGTATCTAGTTTGAGTGGATTCTAATGTAATTGATGGCCTTTTAATATGTGAAATTTGGAAAAGTTTCAACCAAGTTAGATATTGATGAAATATTCTAATGTAAATGTGTTATTACTATATTAGTGTCATAAAGGATGCTTGAAGGAAGGGAGGAGACCATTACTTGGCCTAATGTAATGAAAAATGTGGTTATCCTAATGGTATAAAATGGGAATGCCAATAGGACAAGGTTGAGGCATTGACACACCTCAATAAGTGGAGATGTTATGAAGATGTGATAATTGGTTTAGTTGGACATATTTAGATAAATTTTTTATTGACTATTGATAGTTATCCAAATGACTACTCTTTAAGGAGGGGAAGATGTCATGACCCAACCTTGTGGCTTACTACAAATACATGATTATATTTTACTTAAACATGCTTCTATAACACTTAAACTAATCACTATTGATGTTGGTTATATTTTAGATGGCTGAGTTGTGATATATTTGGGTTTCTATTGTGATTATGCTATATCGTAGTTCATGCTTATATGAAATTCATTTTATCCTAATATACATATACTACTTACATTGGATTTATTTTATCCTATTATATATGGTGCTTCATTTTAGCTATGTTATTATAATTTATTGCTTTAGCATGTTTTACTGATGTAGATTTGACATTAACTACTCTTGTAGTTGTTGATTATGCTTCACAAGAGATGCTCAGGTTCATGGTCATCAATAATGGTTTTGGTTTCCTTTACAAATCTATATGAATATGCTTAATATATCATTTCATGTTTAAATATTCATTTTAAATTTATTATTATTTATATCAACATCATTCTAGTATTGTTGATGTCTTATTTCATGAATGTAGGAACCAAACTATGAGCTAGGATTGATAGTGGGTTTGGACATCTTAGGTATAATCAAGGGGTGATTGAGTAGTTGGAAGTCACTATGATAGGTATAATGTGTATGATGTGATACTGAGCCACCATCATTTTGTATTTGTATTTCATTGTCACTTTTCATCTTTTATTGTTCTTGACTCATATTGTGTATGTGCATCTTATTATGGTTATTTGTTTAGAATTAGTTTCTTGTGAATTATTATTGCCATGTCCTTGCTGTGATCTCCTTGGTGACCCTCATTTTATTAACTGCACATGGATATATTGTGTTATGGTTATCCTCTTTGGTGTTGTTGGACTCGATCCTAAAAGCCATAATGAAGGGGCATGCATTATTAACTTGTTATTCTTTTGGTTCAGCTAAATTATGTATGCGTATCTTGACCTTGAAAAATGTTAGTCTTATGGTTCTATGTTGACAACATTACTTCTCTCATTTTTTGTTGATTATTTTTATAAATCTTTATTAGTGTATTGGTATTTTTTATATAGCTTTTAAATCAACCAAGTACCTAGTTGCCTAAACCCTCCACCTAGATGATGTTTGGAGTGGTAATGACCATCAATGCTTGGGCTTATAGGGTTGGTTTTGAAAGGATTTTTCCATACCATGTTTATCTTCTTCCTTTGATGTACGCAGATTTTGTGCGGCATCTTGTCTCTTGTCTATGCAGGTGGGTGTATGACACTAGATTGGCATGTTGGGTTGTAGTTGGCTACCCATTTTATGTTATGGTTCCATCTTCTTACCTTATGCAAACTTGTAACAATTTTTATCTTGGAAATGAATAAAAATGTGTATGATGTTGCTATTGGTGGCATTATTGATGATGGTAACTTGATTTTAGATATTTAACTAGCTATGATTATTTATCTTGATATGCATATATTTTGGATTTTATTTACTACATTAAAATAATAGTTATAATCCTTGATTGTAGTATGTCATGCATTGATTTTTATATGTTGTTGTATAGACATTTTGATAACATAATGATATACATGTTGATATGAATTATGCATGAAGATGTAAATTTTTTAATATTAGAAAAAAAATATCTATATCATCTCTATCACTTGAATTCATATGAAATAAAGTTGGTATCATATTATGGTATGTTGAAAACATTTAGAGTTTTTAATTCACTTGATGGAATTGAGAATATAAAGATATATTTCATGAAAAAAATTATTGGGTGATTTCCTTATGACATGGAATGCAAATTTAGTATATAGACTTACCTCTTATTTTTGATAAGAGCATGATGTTATTTAACCCTATTGATAGTAATTTTTTTTTAAAACACGTTCAATAATGTGTTATATTTGGGTATAAATCAATAGCCATAAAAAAAGTATGCATCATGTTATGTGATAATTGCATACTCACTAAATTTATAATGATTATGATGTTTTCTGAGTTCATGAATTTGTAGTTTATGTTAAACTAAGGACTAATGCATAACTATACAAATTTGGTTATTCCTAAATATATGGAGGTGAAATTATTACCAAATAAATGTTATGTTGTGTATTTTACACCTTGAAATTATGATTAACATATGGTTCTAACTTAGGAATAATAAATGTTTAATTCCTTTGTTATGTTCAGATTCATTATGGGCTCATTTTGATCTTGTGACATCTCTAATGTGAGATATTATTATCGAACACATGACCATTAACATGTTTATAACTTGGGCTAAATCAATTTGTTGCAATTAGATTATGCAAATAGTTATTTGATGATAAAAAGATATGTATTTTCATTATATTATTGGCTGCCCTGATTTATTGTGGTATCATTTTAAGTGAGCATTTTATATTTATTAAGCAATGAAACAAACCCTAATTAGTGACCTTTTATATATGGGTATGCATTAATGGTTGTGGTTCTTACCAACAAGGATAATATAATGTCATAGACTATTGGCAAGTTTTTCACTAAGTTTGTTGTTTCAATTGTTTATAATTCAATCCTTAAATAATGAAATGCCATTTATATTTTTATTGTTTACATTCATTATGTTACTTATAGCTATGTGGAGGACCTAAATTAAAAGTTAGTTTAATGTAAAATGTGATGTAAGGACCTATAGTTAATGATTGACTTACAAAATCTCAACTACTAAAATCACTTTAATTGCCTTTGTGAGATGGTAATGCATTCATGAGGCAAATAGTTGTTGGTTATAGATGGATGCATGTGCTTAATGTTTATAATCTTACATTTGGAAATTATTTTCTTGGTATGCCTTATATTTTGATTATTAAAATGTGAATAATCTTTGGGAATTGTAAATAATCCCTGAATTGGGATGAGGATCAAATGTATATTGTATGAAAGTATAATGTTACAATATGATCGATGTTTTAGTAATCCACCTTGGTAATGAGTTATTAAATCATAAATTTCCTTAATAAGTACATGAGTTATTGGCTAAGATTACTTAAGTAATGAATTTTTTCATGGACATACGCATGTTAATTCAATGGTGTGAATGCTTATGTTTTACATAATAACATTATACTATAACCAAAGGACATGTAAGTAGCATATGGGTAAAAGACTCCTATGTCTAACTTACTTGATGGTTTATCTATATCATGAGAAGTAATTTGTATTTTCCTAATGCATTTGTACGATTATTCAATAGGATATTCACATGTGTGATGTCATCCACATTGAAATAAGTGCATTAGGACTCATCTAATGTTAATGAGGAATAATCCTCTTATAATAGAGTTATGTCTTCATGTGTGACTTTTGTCAAGTAAGAGGATGATGTTACAATGATCCTTAAGGAACTTGGGATCATGGTGTAGTGATCTAATGAGGGTACAAAAAACATTGGTCCTTGCTTGGGTGAATCCAAAAAGGTTTACGGTGACTCATAAGCTTATGCAATTTAGATTTTAGTAACAACATAAAAATATACATTTGTTGACCTCACCATGTAGTAAGAATTACATAAGCAAGCTAGTGAGATGAATTCATCTGTTTAATTATTTTAGATTTTATGTTTAATAATACATATTCTCGATTATATTAATTATATGCTTAACAAATAGCTAGCAAGATAATTTTGATATGCTTAATTTCATCCTTCTTTTAGTATTATCTATTTGGAATAATATGGATGTTGGTCATAATATTATTAGCATTATATGCATGAATGATTTACTTAGTCTCTTAGACTATCAAACCATGTCCACATCAGTTAATTAGACACTTAAGCATGGCTAAAGGTTCCTAGGTGGTCTAATAGAGAAGGTGAATGCCTTTACAAAGTTTGAAGGTTATCAATATCAATTCACATACTCATACCCCCTCCAAAAAATATCATTCTAAGGAAAACATACTTATTTATGACATTCCCTAGTGGCATTTATCCCTAGCTAAGCATCTAAGGTGAACTAATCTAGTTATTGGTTATTATTGTTGAGATGTATTGTGCTGTATTAAAGTTATGCAAAAAGGCCTACATGATATTCCATTGTGTGCTCTAAAAGGAAATTTCATTTTTTTGGGATTGTTTCATTTGGTATTAGATATTATGCTTTAAAGGTTTTAGATGAGTTTTGGGAACATTGAACTATTTTTAACATATATTTGGAAAGGCTAGTTGAGATTTTGTGTGTTTATGAATACTTGGTAAAGGCTTATGTTGCATAGTATACTTTAAGATGGATGAAAATACACATAATATGGATGTGAATATCTTTATGGAATCTTATTTTATATCAGCATGTATATGTATGACTTTGTGATGACTAAATAAACTTGTGTGGATATGATGCCTTTATTGAGATTAAAACTCAAACCTTGTATTATTGAGTGCATATAAAAACCTGGTTGAAATTATACACCTTGTGTGGAGAAATACATGTCTTATATGCATCAAAGGGATATGTTATGTCCTTTATAAAGTCACTTATCCTCTTAGGTAAATAAAATAGTTCTTTATTATGCAATATTAAAGTGCTAAAAATTCTTACACTGATGGAATGTATGTAGGTCCAAAAATTGGTAAATTTATACAATGACTTTATGATTCCTACCCATAGAATTGGTTGGGTCAACCCTTCACTAATTGAGTTGCATCAGGGCCAACATCAACTATTAACCATTGACTTGTATGGACAAGTCAATGGGAGACTATTGATAACTAATTCCCCCTTAGAATTGAGGAAATGATGATTATTATCTATTATTGACTTGTATGGGCAAGTCATCAATAGATGCTTGAAACATTATGACCTTCAAAAGAGCAAGGGTTAGGCATAAACATGGATGGTTATATATAGTGATAATAACTGATTTACCTAGGTATATTAGTAAGGCTTGGGATCTTTGCTTCTGAAGGAGCACCTTGAGCTGAATTAGAGCTTGATCTTGTTTATGGAGTTGGCATATTTTGAGTTAATTGGAGAAGCATGTGGTTTCATAACTCTAAAAGGCTAAAAGTCAATGTGTGTGGAAATGTTTATTTCAATCATGTTTTTCATCAATGATGTTTGTTTTGATGATGGATATGTTTTGCATCTATGATGGTTATATTGGTCATGGATAGGTTTATTTCTATGGGGATGTTATGATAACCATGGATATGTTTTACATCCATGGGGATGTTTAATTTGATCCTAGTTGAGTTATGAATCCATGAGGTTGCCTATTTGGAGCTTGGCTACTTTTTGACATCCATAAGGATGACTATTATTATATTGGATATGTCTTACATCTATGAGGATGTCTATTGTGAAGTTAGATTGAAATTGATGGTTGTGGAAAATTTTAATTTCCATGGTAGTGATATAGAATTCACTTTGTGCCTTGGCAAAGACCACCCTCTACCAAAGTGTTGTTACATCAAAGAAAGCATTACCATTCAACCTTTGACTTGTGGCTTAAGTCAATTAGAAGAATAATGATATGATTTTGTTGTTGGAATCATGAAATAATGACTTGGTGGCCATTGATAGATTATATGGGTGAGTTATCCAATGATGCTAAGGTATAATATCTTAGGAGGGAGGTTCAAGGGTGTGACCCAATCTTGAAGGACCTAGTGGGGTGAGAATGACTGAATT
Source organism: Torreya grandis (assembly GCA_037957365.1). Taxonomy (NCBI): domain Eukaryota; kingdom Viridiplantae; phylum Streptophyta; class Pinopsida; order Cupressales; family Taxaceae; genus Torreya; species Torreya grandis. Next base: position 3,847,513 of record JARHVA010000698.1, on the reverse strand, counting down.
ACTTGGGAAAGTCAAGAAGTTTGGGGATCTCTCATTATTATTGAGTAGGATGAGCCATCTATCCATGACACACAAACATTATTGGTAAAATTATGATACTCATGGAGATGGATTTTTTAGGCCTTGTTGGAACATAAATTTCTTTGAAGAAGGTGATCATAATATCAAGATCCCTGGGAATGATCATGTTGTACTATATTATGTCTATTTGATGTCATTGGGTGGTATCTAGACATTAGGTAACCTGATGGAAATCATGGACCCTTATGTTTCACCATCATGTGTGCTTATTTATTGTGATATGAAAGTACATTGGCATAATTATTAGAACACATAAGTCACATATGCATGACCTATTTCATGTGGTTCCTCATTGTATTTAAAACTATTATGTGTTGTGAAAACCATTACATTGTGTTGATTATGTTAAATCATGTAAATATGTATCTTCACCATACGGTGTGTATATAGTTAACCTTGTGGAATTTTTAGTTTATTCTTGATATCAACATTATTGTATTATAATTTTTAATAAAATATTATATGTTGTTAATCATGGAATGTGTGGATGATAATAAATTGCTTCTGTAAGGGAATTTCTAACTTATGAAATCAATCATGTGAACCTTACTTGCTATGTTTCTAAAATTGTAGTATGAAGTATTTGTGTACATGTCATGGAATAAATGTGATTTTTTGTTGTTAACATATTATTATGTGGTAATGTGATAATAATCTACTCATGTGATGCATTTTTCCCTCCTAAACCCAACCTCTATTATTGAAATCTACTTAGATATAATTTTGAATTATGTGGTATAATCCCACATCACTACTCCAATAATGAGCATTGGTACAAGTATGAGTTTGAGGGTAGAGAAGCACTAGATCTATAATGATTTAGACTAGGTATGGGCTAGGAATTGGAGCTTCTCATAGCCTGAAAACTCACTTTTACCCTTTGTAAAATTAACCATCTAATTCATTCACAGTGTACACCATGAGTGCCACAAGTTGGCCATGGAATCTTAGTATATAATGGTCACTTTATGGATTTAGCATTCCTATAGCCACTTTGTGGAGGTTGTGTTAAAAGTAAACTTTGTGAAGCACTAACTAGTCCAAAAATTTAGACATTTATGTAAAATCATCAAGGTGGTACTTGTTGAAATGCATGCATGTGTTGTTTTGTAAGAGCAAACATGATTTGAAATATGTATTATTTTGTTGTACCTAATGGAAATATTATGAGATGAATATTTTTGATTTGTTCTAAAAGGCATAACTAGAATGTATGTTGAGTTTTTATTCTGAAAGAGCAACATAATGCCTTGATCAGGTGGTGTTAAAAATCTTAGATACCCTCTTCACTCTTCGATAGAGTGATGAAAGCTGGGTAATGCCCCCAAATGGATGATTTTTAGATGGTGGGATTGGTATCCCTAGACCATCATGCCAACTCACATGTGTTAAAGAACATGTTATAAGCCTTTGGGTTGCATGTGATGCCTAGAATGGCCTCTCTGATGTTCAGTGTCGTTAGTACGGGACACTACACTAAATAATGAATGACTGATGATGTGATAAAATATCCATATTAGTATGTATTATTACCTATATGAAATGGCATTCTATAATGAATGATATTAAGTTTATGCATGTGGTATAATGCTTAGAGTGAAATATTCTACTCTTAATTTGGAATCTTATTGCAATCTAGTTAGATTCGATGATTATAATCATTGAGCTCACATTGGATGATTAAAATCATTAACCTCATGTTACAAGTCTATGTGTGTTGACACAAGTGATTAATGAACTTTATATATATTTTTTTCGAACTACTAATCTAATTTAGTCAATCAATTTATATCTAATTAAACTATGGTTTTATTTCCTGCTTGGGAGTGCTATTAGCACCATTATTGGAAAACATATTAAGATAAGTGTAAGTTGGTGTGTTCTAGAGAACTATACAATTGTGATGTTTAATTACCACCTTCACCAATGGTTGGAATAGTTAAAAATAGTAGTGTTATATTCAAATTAACAACTTTTCCTTGAAATTTTGTTGACTAATGTAGGCATATTTAGTTTGGTAAATCTATTTTTAGCTAGTTTTAGCATATTCTAATGTAATTGATGGATTTTAAGACATAAGATATGGAAATGTTATAGCTAAATTGGATATTGGTGAAATATTATGATGTAAAAGTGTTGCATAAGTGTTATTCAACCATATCAATGTTGTAAATGACACTTTAAAGAAGGAAAGAGACCATTAATTGACCTAGTGTAATGAAAAATGTAGTTGTCCTAATGGTGAAAAATGGGAATGCCAGAAGGAAATGATTGAGGCATTGACAAACCTCAATGGATGGAGATATTGTGAATCTATGATAATTTATTTAGTTAGAAATCTTTAGAGAATTTTGTTGTTGACTATTGATAGTCATCAGAATGGGTCCTCTTTAAGGATAGGATAATGTCATGAACTAATCTTATGGCCTACAATATATACTTGATTATAGCTTGCTTAAGCATGTTTTGATAACACTTTGAATAGTGACTCTTGATGTTGGTTTTATTTTAGATGGTTGAGTTTCAATATATTTGGATTATTGTTGTGATTATGCTATATCATGATTGATGTTTATAATATATTTATTTTATCATAATATACATATACTACTTGCATTGTATTCATTTTATCCTATTATATATGTTGATTTAGTTTAGTTATGTTATTATATTTTATTACTTTAGCATGTTTCATTGTTTGAAATTTGACATTGAATACTCTTGTAGCTATTGATTATGTTTCAAAGTACATGCTCAGTTTCATGGTCATCAATACTAACTCTAGTTTCCTTTACAACTATAGATGACTATACTTAATGTATCATTTTATGTTTGATGACTTCTTCTAAATTTATTAATATTTATATCAATATTGTTTTAGTAATGTTGATGTATAAGCTGGTGGATGTAGGAACCAAGTCATGATCTATGCTTGACAATATTTTTTTACATCTCAAGTATATTCAAAGGGTCTTAGGCAATATAAATTCACTCTGACAAGTATAATGTGTATGATGTGATACTGAGCCATCATAATTTTGTATTTCAATATCGTTATTGCTTTTTGTATTTTATTGATCTCACCTCATATTATGTGTGTGTATCTTAAATTGGTTCCTTGTTTGGAGTTATTGTCTCAAGAATTATTTTTATCCTATCCTTGATGTGATCTCTTTGGTGACCCTTGTGTTATTAATCACTCATGGATATCACGTGTTATGGTTATCCTCCTTGGTATTTTTGGACTTGATCCGAAAATATATAATGAGGGGGAATTAATTATTAACTTGTTATGTTATTGGTTCATCTAGACCATGTATTGTTATCTTGACCTTGGAAAACATCATTAGTAACCTCCTTCATGGGTGGTTGACTTACCTGAGCTTTGATCAATATTACGATTTCTATGATCATTAATATTTTAATAATTTTTATTAATTACTAACTTAAGGACTTTGTCAATAATTATCACTTGTTAATTGATGGGTCTACTTTGAAAATAATCAGTATTTGAGTGACTAGATATCATATATAGCCTCCTGCATAACTATAAACACTAATTATAATGCCCAATTGGGTCTATTATTATGGGATTGTTTTACATTGATAATTTTTTGATAGATATCATATGTAAATAAGGGATGATTTTTAGGAAGCTTTATTGCCTTCCTTATATATGACTCTTTTCAAGCTTAGTTTACTAGATATTGCATGTAAATAAGGATATATTTTGTTGAATCTTTAATGAATTCCTTATATGCAATTATATTTAAGCTTGTTTACTAAATATCATATGTAAATGAGTATAGATAATTATGAGGCTTTGATGTCTTTCTAATATATGATTATGTTCATGCTTCTTAAATCTTTGGCTATAACTTAATGCCACACACTTTTATATGCATATCTATTTTCCATATTTTAATTTTTGGGTTTATAATAGAATTGATTTATCTTTACTAAGGGTACCTACTCTTTTTACTCGTATTTTTTGGAGTGGGTTTTGCCCAAATAATTGGGCTGTAGTTATCAGTTGGACTGTGAATTTTTGTTATTTCACTTTACTAGAATGAGGTTACATTGCCATTTGTCTTCTATTTTTGATTAAGTATTCAAAAGATTAAATGTTGGATATAAATGGATAATATTAATCCAAAAAAGTATATTTTCTATTAATGAATGATATGTACTCCCTCTCTTTGACTCAAATAACTCAATTTGGATATCATGGATTGAACGCATTGTGTTTAATAATTTTACACTTGAGTAAGCCTCTTGGGTTGAGAAATATACTAGGATAAACCTTTTGGTATTATTAAATGGATATGATAGATCCTTATTTACTAAGTAAATCATATTTTATAAAGATTCAATTTATGCCTTGGGTACTATTCAAGCCAACTAGTTTGATTGAGTGTTATGGTTTTATGTTGACTGCATTCATTCTCTTATCTTTTGTTGACTATTTTTATATGTCTTTATTAGTGGCTCAGTATTTTTTGTATACCTTTTACCTCACCTAAGTACCCAATTGATGAAACCCTCCACCTAGCTGATGGTTGGGGTGTTAAAGACCACCGATGGTTGGGCTCATAGGGTTAATTTTAAGTGGTATTCTCCTTATTGTGTTCATCCTTTTCCTTTGATGCACCTAGATTTTATGTGGCATCTTTTCTCTTACCGATGTCTATTGGTGTATGACACTTGATTGACATTATATATTGTAGTTGGTGCCCATTTTATGTTATGGCTCCATATTCTTAATTTATGCAACCTTATAGCATTTACTATGGTAAAAAATAATAACATTTTGTATCATGTTAGTGGTGACATTATTGATGGTGTTAACTTGGTTTTAAATATTTTCCTAGTTATGATTATTCATTTTGATATGACTATATGTTGGACTCTATTTCATACATCAAAACAACAATTGTAATCCCTCATTACATTATGTCATGCTCTGATTTTTATACGCTATTGTAAACACATTGTGATAACATAGTGATATAACTATTGATGGGAATTATTTATGAAGTTGTTATTTTTTTATAGGAATAAGAATATCTATATCATCTTCAGCCCTTGAATTCATATGAAATCATGTTGATATCATATTATGGTAAGTTGAAAACATTTAGGTTTAATTCCCTTGATGGAATTGAGAATATAATCATATATTTCATGATAACCATTATTAGGTGACGTCCTTATGGCATGAAATGCCAATTTAGTATATAGACTTACCTCTTATTTATGAAAAGAGCATGATGTTCTCTATTTTATTATTTTTTAGAACAAAAGATTTTTACTTATAATTAAATAAATGAGTCTGAGTAGGGTAAATTAGTAAATAATACGCAATAATTAATCCACTAATTTGTGTAAATAAATTATACTTTTACCTTTTCTAAAAATATTAATTATAGAGAGAAAATCAAACTTAGCTAGAAACTGACTAAGATGGATGTAGCAAGGTCTAGAAATTTTTTGTGTGGCCTTAGGAGACTATCGTAAATAGGATCTTGGAGTTTTTTTTATGGATTGGATAAGAGCGTTGAAATTGGGACACCCTACTATTTGGTGCTATAGTCCTTTTCTAGAATTATTATCCAAGTGATCTAAGTTTTTTTAGGTTTTTATTAGTAGGTCTATGTTACCTTATTAGTGAAATATTGAAGCTTAGGAGTTTGTGAAGCTCATTATGCATCTATTTTAATCTTCAAATCCCTAGGAGCTCTTCATGTTTGAAATAGAATAGTAACTTTGGAAAGAGAGAGAAGGGGTTATTGTGTATATGGTACACTAGATGCACTTCACATCCGATGTGTGGGTACACTATCTACATACCAATACTTGGAGGAGGGATCAAGCTAATGTAGTTCTCCCATTGAAGTACTTGGTGCAATTATGTATGAAAATGCAACTAGATGCAAAAAAGGGTGTATTACAGATGGATAGAGGCTAGTGTAAGGTTTTAAATAAGCTTGGAATAATATTGGAAGGTTGTATGCAGAGAATAGGGAAAAGTGATTGAATTTACTTGCTTGTATTCTTGCTTCTCTCTTGTAAATGAATGCCAATCATTCTAAATGGACTTTGAATGGATTTTTATAGGGAAATTGATCATGTGTAAAATGAATTTGCACTAGGCAGACATGAATTAAGATAAGGATTCAAAAGTACCAAAAGTATGACCATTAAGACCAAAAGTACACTTCGAAAACATCACCAAAAATAGGAAGAAAAATGAATGAATGATATCCTCTAGGTACACTTGGACAACATCACCAAAAGTACATTGGTTTGACCTCTAGATTCTAAACTAGGTGATTTGAATGCTACTATTTTGAATGGTAGGAGATTTAATCTCTATGATAAAACCCTTGTTTGTTTCCCCCTCTTCTGAGGTTAGGAATGATTGACCCTGTAATGACTACCTTTGGAAGAAAATAGTCATGCAAGTGTGTTATGTTGCATAGATACATGATATAACAATGATATTTGATAAGATATCACTAGATATAGCAATGTTTATATTTAGAAATTTTTAGATCAACATGGGTATGCCTTGATAGATATAATAAGGTAAAAGCATGTGCAATGTATTGAACTAAAACTAGAAATATTAGATGTTAGTTTTTAGTTGGAAGGATGGAGCATGATGTCCATCATGGCATCTAAGAAAGCAAGATAAATAAATGATATGGATCATGACATTGTAAACAAGGACAAGTGATCAAACAAAAAACATATAAAGCAATAAAAAAAGAATCATACAAGGTTGGCCAAGGGGCCACACAAACAAGGGACACAAACACATGTCACTCAAACTAGAGAGAAACCATACAAGGCATGTTCAAATGACACATACACATACAATTTAAAACAAGAAAATATTGGCATGAGGGCCACAATCACATAGAAGATTAAAAGTAAGGGACATTGGCAAATGTCCAAAGGTACACACACACAAATAGAAGCAAAGAATGTTGGCAAATGTCCTAAGGCACACATAAGAAACAAAATTGGAATTGGAAATGCAATCACATCTAGAAATGCAAAGCACAAAAGGAAAGCATGTAAAACATAGAAAGGTAAAATCACATCTCACTAATCAAAGCAATAATGAAAGTATGCAAGATATGTTTAGTACAAGACTAGGTATATGCTAGGAAATATATAAGTGGAAGATACTAGTGAGTGTTGATATGGTAATCAATGTAATATAGTAAGTAATGTATGCAAACATGATAACTAGAGTGTCTGGTGTAATAATGACATAGCCTGGATGGTGTAGTCATGTATAAGATGCCCCCAATAGGAAGATGTATTAATGTGCATTTAAAATATAGAAGTAGGATGCCCCAACAATGGGTAGAATGAAGCAACCAAGGAACTATAAGTTACTTCACACACTCAAAGAAGATCAAGTGAATCATGGTAATTACATAATCAACAAACAATATCATAGAAAAACAAATGTAAGTATAACATAGTAGTATAAATGTAAAACATGGATGATGCATACAATCTAAAAGTGTTTGGTGTTTTTGAATTATTTGAATGTTTTTTTATTTTCAAAATTTTAATTATTTTTGTATTTTTATATATGGTATGTAAAATCAAGAAAAAGAGATTATGTATAAGTAGGCTAGGATAGGATGATACTAATCAATGAGTCTCATATGAGACTCCTTATCATGGTGTCTTGTATCAAGGAGTGAAATTGTACATCAATGTGATGCATGATGAAAATGTTAAGATTATGGCTTTGAAATCTATATATGTTGTAGATGATTTAAAATATCTAAATTAGAAACTAACTATGGGGTTTAATTGTAAATCTAAGAAGTGGATGTAACTATAGGGATCTTAGGGACCCATGTGGAATTAGGAGATGCTCTCTGAACATGTGCTTTATGTGTAGACCCATGAGATCTCAATGAAACTACTTTGGGTGTGAAAATTGTACTTGAAAGATGTATAGAATCCCAAATATATGGAGGTGTATGAACCCTCTATACTGGTGATAGATGCGTCAATTGTGTCTGAATCTAAACTAGAGGAATAAGTATAACTTGTGGGGAAACTAAAACTAGTGGAAAAGTTAGGACTGGTGACTACAAATTAGATGGATCTAAAGTGGGTAGTGGTAATTCATACATAACTCCACCAACTATAATAACCTAATTAGTGTGGTTGAATTTCATGCATCTATGAACTATAGATGGTACTAATCATATTTTTTGAATCCATGGGTGACCAAGTAACATATCAAAAACTCCTACACTAGGGACTATAATGAAATGTGTGGTCACATGTGTTGGACCAGTCTATAAATGAAGTACAATCTGACCTAATGAAATCTATATGTGTCCACTAAATCCATTGATAACTATATCTGTTGAGTCAATATCCTACTTTGAATAGACCAAATTCTATAATAATGTAATGGTGCACATGTTAACACTGGAACCATTATCGATGAGAACATTGTGAATGGGTTGAGTATGAATATGTGCTTTGATAAAGAGTGCATTATAATTTGAATTATCCTCCACAAAATCTTGATTTGATAAGGATATCAAAGGTCTAGCTAGAACTCTAGACTCATACACACTAATCATACTGCTCAAAAGATGTGACTCAACTGAAGGTGCTTGGTATGTAACTAGTCATGGATGTGCATGATATGCATGGTGAACCCCTTATGTGTCCCCTATATATTGTTTTGAATGTTGTGGAAATGGATCTAACAAGATTTTAAAAGATTTATCCTATGTTCATTTTGCCTATGGAGGCTTAATTGAAGTGTCAAGATCAAGTAGGTTTTCATCTATGAAGCCCTGTATATTATGTCTCAAATTGATGCATCTATTTGTAGTGTTATTTGGTGCTATATGGTAATAAAAAATTCCTATTGGTTATATCCCTTGGGAAGAGGTTTGGTTGGATCAACTTCTTGAATAGGAAGGAGAAATATGATATTACAATCCAAAAGATATTTTAAAAACCTAGCTAGAGGAACTGGAAGATGTGAGAAGTATGTTGAGGGGGTGATAATAAAACTATAAAATAAGGAGTATCTGAAGCTACATTTATTGTAGGTTGATTATTCCCTTTTGTATCACTAAACTTGACCTTTTATGGGACATTATTGTTACTCTTATTAGTTATGTATGGAATGCTTGTATACTTGAGTTTTCCCATTGAAATGAGTTTCACTTCTCTTTCCTTTAGTGTATGAAACAATTCAATTAAGGAAGAAAATCACTTGAATATAATTGATTCATGAAGTGCTGGTAGAATACTCTATTTAAAGAGGTTCTATAACACCTGGTCTACCATGGGACTAGTCATCTTAACCAAGATGGTCTTATACTAAAGAGCATAGTATGTGAGATGCTCATTTATCATTGTTTTTTTTGAGTAATTTAATCATATGAAACCATATCACCAATTTTAATGCCAAAGTGTGCCTAAGAAAATGTCAACTAAAGGATTGAATGCATGAATTGACTAATTTGATAGACTATAAAACCATTATAAAGCATAATATTTTAGTCTATGTAGAAATATCTTAGTGAGTATTCAGTCATTGGGTACATAGTTCAAGCATGTTTCATGAAAATATCTCAAGTGTGTCTCTAGATCACCCTTTCCATCTTAAAGACTAAGCTTGGGTTGAACAAAACCTCATGGCAAGGGTGTAGAAGTAATGTGACATGCCAATGGTGTATGCAATAAAATAAAATAATCCAATGGCTATGCAGGTCTATAGACACCTTGCTCAAGATGTTGTACCTTGGATTGAAGAGATATTATATCTTGCACAAGGGGTACCACATCAGGAGATATGGATGTACTAGCTGTAACTAGTGGCATAGAAGAAGGTTGGGCTATTATAGGGGGTTGTTGAGACATAATTACCCCCATAGTGTCATTTTCAATTGGTTTCTTTATGTTTTGAAAATATTGACCATTGTTCACATTTTTTTGTTCCTCTTGTAAAATTCTAAGCATGTCATCTTGTATATCCAGATGTTTTGTTAAGTTTTCTTGAAGTTCTCTTTTATCGATTCATCAAAACTGATATATTGGGCAATTGTGAAAGTAGGAAAATGATTTATAAAGTGTTTTAATGTTTTTCAATGAGTTTTAATAATCAATGTGATATAAAAGGAAAGTATTGAATATAATAAATGCAATGTCCTAAAAATATTTAATTAAAATTGACACAAAAAGGATATAGAGCTCTCAAACATATAAGGTGATATCTTAAGAAGTAAATAGGTGCTAGTATATGCAACTGGGGATGTTTAAATGATTTTTTTTATAAATATTTTGATAATTTCAAAAATTTGATGTGAATTTATGGAAATTTTGGAAATTTTTTCTTGAAATATTTAGGAAAAATTAGAAAATATTTCTAAAATTAGAAATATATTTTTCCTAGTGTTTGGAATTTGTTTGTATGCAAAAAGGACCTAATATGTACAAACTAGGGTTTTAATAAATATATGATAATTTTTTAATTAATTTATAGATTTATAATTTTTAAATATAGGAAAAATCAAGAAATTATGGTAGGAAATCAGAAATAGTTTACCCTAGGGTTTTTGTGTGAAAATTCAAAGTAAGTTAGGTTAACCAAATGTTTTATTATTTTTCATAATAGTGGAGTTTTATTCGTAATTAAATAAAAAGGTATGAGTAGGGTAAATAAATAAATAATGTGTAATAATTAAGCCACTAATTTATGTAAATAGATTGTACTTTTATTTATTTTTTAAATAGTAATAATAGAGAGAATCAAACTTAGCTACAAAGTGACTGAGATAGATGTTGCAAGGTCTATAAAATTTTGTGTAGGCTTGGGAGACTATCATAAATAGGATCTTATAGTTCAATTATAGATTGGATATGAGCACCTAAAGTGGGACACCATGATAGTTAGTGCTATAGTCCTTTTGTAGCACTACTGTCCAAGTGATCTAAGTTTTTTGGGTTTTGCTTCACAAGTCTATGTTACCCTATTAGTGAAATATCAAAGCCCAAAGGTCTGTGAAGCTCTCTATGAATTTTTTTTAATCTTAAAATCCCTAAGATCTCTTCAATCTTATACTTAAATGGGTAACTTGGGAAAGAGAGATAAAGTGTTAGTGTGTAAAATATACATTGGATGCACTTCACACCCTGTGTGTGGGCATGTTTCCTACATACCAATACTCTAAGGGATTAGGGTAATGTAGTTTTAAAATTGAAGTGTTTGGTGTAATTATTTATAAAAATTCAACTAGATGAAAAATTGGGTGTATTCCAAAAGGCTAGGGGCTGGTGTAAGGGTTTGAATAAGCTTGGAATAATATTGGAAGGTTGTATGCAGAGAATAAGGAAAAGTGCTTGAATGTACTTGCTTGTACTCTTGATCCTCTCTTGAAAATGAGTGTCAACCCTTCTAAATGGAATTTTAATTGGATTTTATAGAGAAATTAATGATCATGGGTAAAATGAAATCATATTAGGCTAATATGAATTAGGGTAAGGATTCAAGAAAATATGACCGTTAGGACCAAAAGTACACTTTGACAACAACGCCAAAAATAAGACACCCTAGGTTTCAATGCTACTATCCATTTTGGATGTTATTATCTATTGGGAATGGGACCTGAGGGGATGTATTTGGGCCTAAAATAGCTACCTAGGTCTGTAAAGATTAAGTCTGGAAGGCTATGGATGATCAGGAATTAGTGAAAAAATAACCTAAAAAGGGTTGCACAAGTAAGTAGGATGACCTATGGAGTTGGTGTCTTTAACCATACTCAAGTAACCAAAATTTCCATTTTATATGATTAAATTATCTAATTTTATTGAGAGTAATTATTATACTAAAAAAATGTTGAGTAACGTGTTAGACTTGGGCTTAAATCAATAGCCATAAATAAAGTTCACAACTTGTTATGTGATAAATGCATACTCACTAATCTTATTATTATTATTATTATTATTATTATTACTATTATTATCATCATCATCATCATCATCATCATCATCATCATCATCATCATCATCATCATCATCATCATCATCATCATCATCATCATGTTTTATGAGTTCATGAATTCATGGTTTATGTTGAAATAAGGACTAAGGGACAATTTTACAAAGTTGGTTATTCATGAATATATTGAGGTGAAATTATTACTTAGTGATGTTATGTTGTGTATGCTACACCTAAAAATTATGACTAACATATGGGTCTAACTTACAAATAATAAATGTTTACTTCCTTTGTTATGTTCATATTTATTATGGGCTTAGTTTAGTCTTGTGATATCTCTATTATGAGGCATTATTATTGAACACATGACTAGTAACATGTTTATAACTTGGTTTTAATCAATTTGTGTCAATTAGACTATGCAAATAGTTCATTAATGATAAAAAGTTGTGTTTTCATTATAGTATTGGTTTCCCTAATTGGTTGTGGTATCATTGTAAGTGAGCTGATTTCTATTGCTTGATTAATGAAATAAACCCTAATTAGTGACCTTCTATATATGGGTCTATATTATTGGTTGTGGTTCTTACCAATAAGGATAATGGAATGTCGTATACTATTGGCAAGTTTTTAAATAAGTTTATTATTTAAACTATTTATAATTCATTCCTTAAATAATGGAATGATATTTATAATTTTATTATCTATATTCATTATGTTACAACTGAATGGAGTACCTAAATTTAAATTTTGTTTAATGGGCAATGCAATGCAAGCACCTAGAGTTGATGATTTACTTATAGAATATTAACTGGTAGCATCACTTTAATTGCTTCTGTGAGTATGTAATTAATTCATGAGGTAGATAGTCATTGGTTATGGATAGATGTGTGTGCTTGAAATTTGTAAGTTTACCTTTGGCAATGAATTTGTTGGTATGCCTTATATTGTGATTATTAAAATGTGAATAATCTTTGGAAATGGAAAATAATCTAAGAATTGGGATGAGGATCAAATGTATATTGTGTGAAACTATATTTATATACTAGGATCGGTGGTTTAATAGTCCACCTTGGTAATGAGTTATTAAATCATATCTTTCTTTAATGGACACACAAGTTAATGGTTGATATTACTTAAGTAATTAATTCCTGCATTGACATATGAATATTAATTGAATCATTTGAATGCCTATGTTTTATACAATAGAATGATAAATTAACCAAAGGACAGGTAAGCAACATATGGGTACAAGACTTATGATATGGTATATCTATCTCATGATAAGTAATTTTTCTTTTCCTAATGCAGCTGTATGTTTATTTAATAGGATGCTCACATGTGTGATGTCATCCACTTTGAACTAAGTACATTAGGACTCATCTAATGTTAATGAGGACTAATCCTCTTATAATGGATTTATGTCTTCATGTGTGACCTTCATAAAGTCAGGGAATGATGGTGAAATGATACTTAAGGATGTTTGGATCATGGTAAAGTGATCCAATGGGGGTAGCACAAGGATTGTTCCTTACTTGGATGAATCCCAAAAGGTTATAGTGACTCATGAGATTATGCAATTTATATTTTAGTAGTGGTTTGGAAATATCCACTTGCTAACCTCACCATGTGGTAAGACTTGCCTAAGCAATATAGTGAGATGGATAAATTTGTTTAATCATTTCAAATTCCATGCTTAATAATTTCACTTCTCCATTATATTAATTATATGCTTAACAAATAGATAACAAGATAACTATGATATACTTAATTATATCCTTGTTGTTTTAGCATTATCAATTTGGAATAATAGGGATGCTAGACATAATTTTATTGAAATCATGTGCATGAATACTTTTCTCAGTCTCTTGAAATGTAAAACCATGTCTGCATGGGTTAACTAGACACTTAGGCAAGATTGAAGGTTCCTAGGTGGTCTGATAGAGAAGGCAAATGCCTTTGAAAAGCTTGGAGGTTATCAATATGGATTCACATACTAATACCACCTCAAACAACATATCATTCTATGGCAAACATACTTTTCTATGGCATTTCCTAGTGGCATTTATCCTTAGGTAAGCATCTAAGGTGAACCAATCTGGTTATTGGTTATTATTACTTTATGTAGCTGATTATTGAGATATATTATGCTATATTAAATTTGTGCAGTGGGGCCTAAATGATCTTCCATTATATACTTTGAAAGGCAATTCCATTTTTTAGGGGTTTGTTTCATTATGTAAGTCTTATGATTATTAATTTCTATTTGATTTCATCTTTATTATTCATTCTTGTTCATTGTGTTTTCATCTGGTTTATGAATTATCAACTTCGACATTACATTCATCACTACATGATCTTGTATTCCCAATCGAAATTCATTATGGTTTTGGTGTCTTATGGAATTCAATGTTTAAGAAGAGACAAATATTGGCTTGGATTTGTGCTAAGGTGGTTTGATAGGGTCCATGAACCACTTTGGGCATGGCATTAGTTGTTGTTGTTTTATTTGTCTTAGAGTACAGTGTGTGGCCTTAGCTCACCACAAGATGCACTTTAGGGGTGAGACACTTGAAAAAAAAAATTATTTGGTAATTTTGACTTGTTGTTTGGGAATCTATGTGATTTAGGGGGAATTTGATGAAATTTTGGGCATGGTAGCCATGGAATATGAAAATACAGTTAGTTGCATGATTTTTTCTTAGGCTCTAGCTATAGTTAGTTATTTGTCTTATCAACCATATGAGAGTTTAGTATATTTTTTATGTGGTTTGATTTGGATAAAATGGATTTAATATCTTTGGTTGATAAAAGGGATTTTTTTGTGGATTGGAACTGGTTTTTTTAACAATTTTGGAAGCCTATGAGAAAGAGAAGAAACATTCTTCTTTAGTTTGTTGTGTGAATCGAAGTAAGTGACATATTTTATATTTTGTGTTATGTTTTTTGATATATGCAAAGTAGGTTTTATGAATAGTAGTATACATAGTCTATTTTATTATCTTTAAAATATTTTTTGAGGTAATTGAAAATATGTATATGGAATCATAACTGGTTCAAATGACTTTAAGTTTTTGTTTTTTTATATGGAAGCCATTACGGCTCAATCATGGCATGTTGTCAGTATGATATGTGCGCATGCATTTTGATATTGCTATTAATGGTTACTAGGTTCATTGTTATTTTAATTTCATCATTTGCATAAGAAGACATGGCTTTGTCTTTTTGAGTAGGTTTTAGTTTATAAAATCTCTTTGTCTTTTGAAACCCTAGTAATGAGAATTCAAGTTTATAGTAATGCCATTTTATTTTTATAGACCCTATTGTGAATTATGTAACAATGATAATGATTGGGGCAATGACATTTATCAAGCACCTAGGTTATTCAAAATGATAATTAGGGTTTGGAAAAACAATATTTTATTATTACTTATTTGATTGATAGTGTTGGACGTAGTTATACTTCATGATTTAGTCATTATGAAATGACTCAGCTTTAGTCAATCTTGTTTGCAATATTTATGTGATATTTGATTTTATTCAAAGTCATTATGATTTGAATTATGTTGGAAGGTTATGATCAGTTGATTGATTTTATCACTATGATTTATTCTATATCATTATAGTTATTTAATGATGACTAAATCATCTTCCATTTCTAGTAAATTCTATTTCAGTAAAAGGCTTACACATAGGTTTACATTAGGTGTTAAGTTGTCATTTTTAGGTGGTTAAATTTTTTGCCTTCCTAGTGAGATTTTTTATTCTAAATCATTCATATTTATTAAATTGGTATTTGAGGATGAATGAAATACAATTGCATGATACATATTTATACATCATATCATATTTATAAAATTGAATATGGCTCATAAATTAAAAATCTTAGAGGAATAAGTGATAGTGATAATCATGAACCCAGTTAATAGATCTTGGTGAGATGGAATATGAACTTGTAGTTCATTTCTTTCTATTACTTTACTATTTTTTTTGGTCAATCTCAATGTGTTTTGTTCATCCTTTATCCACCATTTTTAAGCTACAATAATCCTTATCTAATTGATGGTTCGGGTGGTGTAGGTCCACTTACGGTTGGGATCATTGAAATTGGTGAGGTGGGCTTGGATTCATTAGATTGTTTCATAAATATTGTTAATATACTTATTCTTCATCATTGAGTTTTGATAGTTGATTGTAAATTAAGTTAAATTTTTTATGTAATTAACTTAATTCATTATATTTGTGATATAATCTATGTTAATGTTATGTTTACCTTCCTTGTTATTATAAATAGGCAAGTTGACCTATGATTGTGGTTAGAGGTTGATATTCATAATATCATCCTTATTATTTGTATTATCAATTTCATATGGAATTCTACAAGTTCAGTAAGGTAAGTGATATTGTGAACTTTAGCTATATAATATTAATTGATATTTACAACTATTTGTTATAAGCAAAGTAATTAGATTTCTAAGGCAACTTCTAAAGCTAAATGCATAAATGTAGAAATATGATACATTATATTCAAAAAGTTTCCATGGTTATTTATTTGTCTTATAATATGGATATGTATTCAAAAATCTATTTTCAAGTTGGTATTACTATCTAACACTAGGTTACTATCAAGTTTATGACTCTGAACTAGCTAGATATTTAAATTTGTAGTTAGTTATATTTGAACTCAGTTGTATGAATTATTTGCGATAGTATATGTGAATATTTCAATTCTAACAAACAAAAAAAATTGAAAAATATTATTTGTATGTTAAAAATATATTGCTTATATCTCAAGTGCAAATCAAGAAGTCAGTTTTACTTTGAGTAATTCATAATGGATTGATCATTATTTTTGTTGAAAATTAATAATGCTATTAATAAAGTAAGATAATTTGTGTTGATCATTATTTTAAATCACTGTTTTGTGACATGTAACCTTGAATGTAAACAAGGACTTCAAAAGTACCTTAAACTATCCAAATCTCCATTTAAGAGATGGACTAATTAATGAGACCCTATTTGAGACATCTAAGGATGATATTTATATAATATTATATGGGTTAGTAAGAATGTATTCAATTACAATTATAAGATGGTGTCCTAAAGGGACTACAATATTCATAAATTTTATATTAATACATGAAGAGATGTAATTTTTATTGGAATCCTTGATACTAATTAAACTAAAATAATTAAGATAGTGTTCAAGGATATATATATTTTAAATATTACTAGAGGATAATCATTCCAATTGGAAACTATTAAATCACTATTAGATTACAATGGAATATTTTGGATAACTTTGTATAAACTATTGGAGCTTAAGTTATAACTAGTAATATTTAATACATAAAATAACTTGGAAATAAGTTATGAATATTAAGTCATTAAATGATTTAATAATGGTTGTTAAAAATCAAGGAAGATTATGTTAGAGGATCATTGGATTTATATTTGGAATAAATCCTTGGAATATTAACGAGTTAAACTATATCAATGTATTGAAAGGAAAAGATATAATCTAAAGTATAAAAAAAATAATGTTATGCTTATTCTAGGATCATGGACCTAAGATGAAAAGGGTTGATTCTCTTAAGAATGAATTAAAGTAAACTTAATAAAGTGATTTTATTTTTTGGAACTTATAAAGAGTATTGAGATTCTTGAACTTATGCAACCCTTATAATGACAATGTTTAGAAATAAAGAGAAAACATGGTGTCAATATTTTAAATTAAGTAATTTATTAGGCAAAAATGGATTGGTAATATTTTTGAAAATGGAACATAAGAATGGTTTTTGAAACATCTCAAGAAGCTTAATCAATCACCTTAGGTAATTAATTCTCAACGTCATCATTTGATTTTTTTGGAATTGATAAGATGATCCAAGGATTTGTATTTCTTTTTTAAATAGTCCATTTCATTTATATTTTATTTATACTTATTAATTGGTATATCTTGATTATGTAATCTTAGTATGATGATTCTTCTATTAAATTTATTTTTCTATCTACCTCTATTTGCTGAAGTTTTTTTTTAATTACCTAATGGGGTAATGGCTATTCCATAGTTAGTGTAGGTACTCAAGTAAGGGAGTAAGTTAGTGATGGTTCAACTAAGATGTCTAGAATGAAGTACATAGATAAGCATGCATGGCTGTGTCACACTGACCCACTTCTATCTGAATACTAGGTGGTTAAAATGTTTCCTAATGAAGTCATTATTGAGTTACATACTTATCTGGTTTAGTGTTGACAATGACAAAGTTATGGATATTATTTAATTTTTACATGTTAAACATTGGTTGTAAATTTATACTATAGTTTCATATCTCAGTACTAAAAAAAATTGTCATTGTTACATATTGGTATTAAACCAAAGTTTACTAGTCTAAGGAAATTTGGGTAATGTTTCTTACTATTTTCCTATTAATTTTTTGTTTGTTTTCACCACAAGATGGTGAAGATAAGATTTGGAATAAAAAACAAAAACCCAATGGATGTTAACCCTAGTAGAGTTAGATGTTGATGTGATAGGAAAAATATTCCTGAAAGAGAGGAACTACCTTTCAGTAACACTAGTAATAATGTTGGAGCCACTAACTATGAGGAAAACAATCCCAATGCTTATTAGTAGGTAATATTTAATGTAATTATAACTACAATAAATTAAATTCAAAGTGAAATTGACACCTAAGAATGAAGGTTGAACAATATAGAAGGTGTTTCCAGTGAAGAACTAACTAGAGAAGAAGGGCAAGTTGGCGAGAAAGAACTTGAAAATAACCTTCATAATGTGGCTCACCACATCATTAAGAAGTTTAATAAGTTTCCTCTACCAACCTTATTAGGTGTGAAATTAGGTAATATAATTAATGCATGATTACTTCACATGTATAAATATTTTAATTTGCATGACAAATCCTCTAATGTGAATGTAAGAGTGGTTGCTTATCAGTTATTATGAGATGCAACTCATTAGTAGAACCATCTTTGTATTTTAGAGGGTTACCAACCATTTAATCTTACATAGAATACCTTTGAAAGTCTATTCAGAAATAGGTATCTCAACTCTAACTTCAAGGAACATAAAATAATCAATTTTTAACTATTAAAATAAGATAATATGTCTATGACTGAGTATAAATAAAAAATTAAATCTACTGCATCAGGATAACCACATGCATGATGATTAAACTAAAGTCAATAAGTTTAAACTAGGCTAGAAAGAGATATTTATACATGGTTTTAATATGAAAAATATTAAGAATCTAATTTTTGCTAGCAAATCTACACATAGGGAGGAAGAGAAGAAAAAGACTCATCAAAAGGAGAGAAATTTTTTTAAATAGAATAAGCAACAATCTATGAATAAGTTTATCTCCCGTTCACCAATTTTTTTTATTAAATATAATCCAAACCATAGATTTACTAGGAATATAAGTTGTTTCAATAAATTCCAAAGGCAAAATAAAAATTTCAAGAATCTAAATTCTTACAAGCCTATAAATTTTAAAAGAAATCAGACCCAAAGTAGTCAAAATGTGTCTATAGAGAAAATACCATTATGGTGTCATTGCAAAGGATTATATTATGATGGGAATGTGGTAATAACCACTAATTCTAATATTGTTCTGAGATAAAAATAGGTCAATCAACTAATCATAAAGTGTATACAACTATGGATAATATAAACAAATATTTATAAACAACTCTGATTGAAATTAGAGGTAAGATATATAATTTTTTTATTTCAATTTTGTTTAATTGAAGAGGAACTATTATTTTTATGAATCCTAAGTTAGTAACATGATATAAATTAAATACATTGGCTTTGAAAAATAGTTGAGATGTTGAGTTTGGCTAAGGTAAAAGGGTACCAGTTTGTAAGTGTCTTGAGTACATAATCTTAGACTTAGGTAATTTTTAAACCCAAGTTAACTTATTTTTATCTCTTCTTGTATATTTCAATATTATTTTAGGTGTAGATTGGTTGAAGTAACATATATCAAGTCTAGACTATTATAAAAAAGTGATATATTGTTGTAATTATTTGGGGAAACCTATAGAAATTCATGGTTTACTGAAATAAAAAATACACAATTTGTTGTCAACTTTACAATTGAAGAAATTAGTGCATAAGGGATACAAATTGTATGGTGTATAGATGAAAGAAATTGAACTTGTAATAGAATCAACATTTAAAAAATATCCAATTTTTCAAGAAATATATGATGTTTTTTTAAAAAAAACTACCTTGTTTACCTCATAAATGTGAATTTGATTTTTTATTGCTATAATTCCAAGAGCATTCTTGAATCTAAAACACCTTATCATAAAAATTTAGCATATTTGTAATAGTTGAAATCTCAATTACAATAACTTCTAGAAAATGGTAGTATTAGGCCAAGCGTGTCACCTTGGGGTGCACCAGTGGTATTTATGAAAAAGAAGGATGGAAACATACAATTATGCATTTATTATTCCATGATTAATAGGGTTACCATCAAGAATCATTATCCTTTATCGAGGATGCATAATCTATTAAATTTAATAAAGGATGCAGTTATCTTTTCATAGATAGATTTGAGATTAGGATATCATCACCTAAGGATGAAAGAGTAAGCCATCTATAAGACTGCTTTCAGTACTTGATATGTATATTATGAGTTTAAGGTTTTTTTTTTGGTTTAACTAATGGAACTACTACATTTATGAACTTAAGGAATAGTGTATTTAGGGATTTTATAAACAAGTTTATTCTAGTTTTTTTTAATCATATATTTATCTATTCTAATAATGCTTTTGAACATGAACAACATTTACATTTAGTGCTACAAAGGCTAAGGCAACATAAACTATTTGGTAAAATATCTAAATGCACTTTCTTTCAAACTAATATCTACTATTTGGGTCATATTACATCTAAGTCTAGTATTATTATCAATCCAATAAAGATTAAATATATTCAAGAGTGTCATGTTCCTAAAATGTACATAACATATGTAGTTTAATGGGACCGCATAGTTATTATAAAAGATTATAATTGATTTTTTTTCTAAACTGTCTAACCCAATAACTTCCTTATAGTGTAAGGCTAAGAATTTTGTTTGGAATTTAGATTGTGAAAAAGTTTTCTTGAAGATTAAAGAGCTATTAACTTTATCGCTTGTACTTTTTATACTAGATCTAAACAAAATTTTTGAAATGTGAGATGATGCATCCAAAAAATGATTAGGTGGCATGTTAACCTAGGGTGGTTCATTTTTGGCTTATGAGGCACACAAACTAAAGTATCATGAAAATAATTATACTATTGTACCCAAAAAATGTCACTCATTTTTAAGACAACATATAAGCTGTATTGGTCTTGCAAGACCAAAACATCTCTTCCCATTTCAAAAAATTGTCCTAAGATTTCAAAATTGGGAATTATTCAAGATTTTTCAATCAAAGGACTAGTTTGGGTTCAAAAGGTTCAATGTGTTCAAGGTTCAATGGGTTCAACGAGGCTCGTGTCAAAGAAACTTAGTTCAAGTGGTCAGTAAAAACAAGAGAATGAACCATTAAACTGTTGAACCAAAGTTGGTTCAATCTGTCGGTTCAAGTGATAAGTTCAAAGGAGTGCCCCAAGCATCAAATACACAAGAGCCCTTATGAAGGGAATTTCCATGGCAAAAGTGAATAAGAAAGGAAACAAATAGACTAAAACAAAATCCTAATAGAACCCAACAGATGCTGCCAAGTGTCATATTTCGAGCCTCATTTCATTTTGTTTCTCAGAGCAGTGGAAGCTACCACATGTCCTTTGTAAGTTAAGTGTAACGTGCCATGTGTCAACATCTGCATGAATATAAAATTAGTCTCAAGTGTTTCCAAAATGTGACAGAAGCTGCCACATGTCACCTTCTATGAGACACTCAGAAGGCATCCAAAGCTTCTACAAATTGAATGGAAACTGCCACGTGTCCTCACCTGCTTCACAGTGGATGCTGTCACATGTCACATTTTGAGATTCACATAAAATTGACTAAGGAAAATTTCTAAAGGAAAAATAGCCCTTTTGGAGGACACTTAGAAGCTAAAGTGAACCATTGCAAAAACTCGGAAGGCTAATTTGGAGCTCAAATAGCCCTTGTAAAAGGCAGGAACTAAGCAAATGGACCAATTCAAAGGCTAAGAGAGCAAAGGGATTTCCTTCATAAAAGTACCCCTGGCAAAAGTGATAAAAAGACAATTCCTTTAGACAAATTGTTCAAAAGAATTCCTTCAAACTTTTGCTCCAAAGGAAAAGTTTGAAGAAATAGAAAACCTACAATGCTGTCACGTGTCCCTCAGAAAGTTACAGTGGAAGTTTCCATGTGTCATATATTGAGATAGTTTCAAAGTAGCAGAACATGCCACGTGTCTCTCATAAAATGCAGCAGA
>JARHVA010000698.1:3815000-3820000 GCA_037957365.1 Torreya grandis | reverse complement strand
AAGGAGGATATATTTTATAACAATCCCCCATGTTTATTTCCTTTGAGTCTGATTTCTCCTATAAAATAGATCTAAAATCTTTTCATAGGCTACATAAATATTAGCTCTAATACCACTATAATATCCATTATTAGGTAAAATTATACCAACCTAGAAATAATAAAAAACCCTAAACTAAAATAACATTTTTTATAAAGTTTCCAATTCAAACCCTGACACAAAAAAATTGTAGAACTTTTGTAGGTGCCAATCTAGTGTAAAAATATTTAATTCCTCCAAATAATTATAAAAAATTATGAATTATTATAGCTAATAAAAATTCAAAAAAATATGAATTTCTTCACCAAGAAGTAGCTAGAAAAATATATTAATAATACCAACAATGATCCCAACCTAATAGACTATCTTCTAGGATAGAAACTACTAGGAAAAAGCCAAACCAAATTCCAAAGGAGCTTCAATTGACTCCTAGACATTTTTTCTATCATTTTTGGGTCTTCAACCCTAAGTTGACCTCGATCTTGTTGTGATGTGCCTACAATTATGTCTAAAACACTGACAACTAGAAAATGAATTCAAAATCAATCACCTAAATGATGGATGCCAACTAATAAGAAGGATTTTTTTCCTTTCACAACTCCTTAATGATGGTTTCCATAATCAAATAAATGAATTCCAACAAATCATTCTAAAACTCCAAAAATCAACTATCCAAAATAGAATCCCCCCATAAAAGAATCTCCTTATCTTTTTTTATAACATTTTAGTCCAACCATCAGACCCAAAGGTGGAATTCAATGTAGGAGGGAAAATAAAATATTTAAAAATTAAAATTACTTATAAACATCTCTTAAGGCATTGGATTTACCATGACACTCAAAACTTCCCAACCTATGTGAAAATTAGAACAATAAAATAATTTAAACCACATCAAAATATAATTGATATTTCCCAAAGAATTCACCTTCCTTGAGACCATGGGAAACCACCAAAAAATAGGGTAAGGGTCTTCAAATGATCACATTTAATAAGGGAACATGACATAAAATGTTTATGATATTATAAAATCCAAATTAATTTTAGATTCCAAAACTCTCTTATGGATTGTTACCATATCAAGGACTCCTTCGTATTGATACCTCATAGACTTTTTAAAAAAATTATTGTGCCAATATTTTGTACTAGTTAGTTCAATTTTGGTATGGTTGAGTTAATCAAATCACTCAATCTTTCCAAGTTTTCATGTTGGACTTAATAATCCAACCTCACCAAATTATAAGTATCATTGGGTTGCATGGTTGTACTAATATCAATTGCTAAGTAGAAACTCACTTTTGCTCCAAACCTAGTGTTATGTGACTCTCTCTCTCTCTCTCTCTCTCTCTCTCTCTCTCTCTCTCTCTCTCTCTCTCTCTCTCTCTCTCTCTCTCTCTCTCTCTCTCTCTCTCTCTCTCTCTCTCTCTCTCTCATTTGATATATACACTTTAAATATTTATTTGTATTTGTCCTAATTTTAGTATCAAAGACTTAAAATGATACATATTTTTCAAATCAACTTGATAATAGGCATGGTAGTTACATCAACAAATAGGTGTAATTATAAACCTTGATCTTTCAACTTCAATTTATTTTGTGTAATTTAAACCCAAATTATATGAACTAATTTTATAATATAACATGATGTTGGTTTCAATTTAGTCACTAAAAAATCACTCAAGTTGGGCACATGTAAAAACAAGGTGTGAGTACATACCCAAGTATCCATTCCTTTCCATTAATATATAAATTTCATTACTATATTAAAGGGGGAATAAATGTATATGATATTTTATTATTATATATCACTTTGATATTATACACTTGGAAAACTTAGACCTTGGTTGTTCCTCTTATTTCTTTACCTTTCTTACTTCTACAAGTCTCGCATACACTCTATATTTATGCCCCTTGGCCTATATCTCTTAGTTTAACTAGTTTTATGTTGATGACTTAGGTCTTCTATCTTAATCATCATGATTACAATTTACTTATATTCCTTCTCTACAAGATATGAACCTATACCAACTTTATTGCTCCCTAGACACTAATGTCTAGGATAGATAATAGCATTGACACTATTATCCTATCCTGATACAAGTGTCTACTACCTTAAATTAATCTAGTTTACAAATTAAATGTATCCTAATGGTCATCCTAAGTTCTTTAATGTGAGTTATTACTCCATATAAATACTAGAACAACCCTCATTCATTTCTCACCTATGAAACGTAACATTTAGACAAAAGAGCATTCAATTAAGATTCCTTATATATTCCTAATGTGACTGCACCTCTATAGGTATGAAGTACTAAAAGAGAAATGTAAGAATCCAATTTCTAAATTACAAGCTAGGTAACCATTGTACTTGATTTTCACATATTTTATGATTCACACATAAGCCAATAGGTGAGGGATAACTACATGAGTTTGAATTCATCTTCTATAATATTGGCTATATAGGCAGTACCCTATGACATTAGGGTCTTTGGGGTCATCTTAACACCATGTACCCACTATCCCATTTTACCTAAGGTCATTATGAAAATGTAAAACTAGGATTTTGCCATTTCATAAGGAGTAATAGTCCATGACCCATATCGTAATAGAGTGAAGGTGAATTAAAAATTAAAAGTATCCAAGTGGCCACATATTGTCACAGTATATATTAGATACATAACAAAGTGTCAAATATAAATAATAGCATCAACATAAGCATCCTAGGTTGATGATATTATCTAGATAATTATAAGTACTAAAGCCAGAATCTGATGACTATCCCAAAATATCCTTCTCATTGCTTTGTGCTTGTTCGATATCAATATTACATAAATGCCATAACATGATAAATACATCACTTTTTTGACATTTTTATATCATTCATAGTTGTATTTCCATATTTAGACTATCTAATCATGGCAAATTTAGTGTATTATTATATTTGAGTCTAACATCTGATTAGCCTACTATAGATTTGATTATCATCATTATGCGTTTTCATCTCTGTATACCCCTTTAATGTTAATCTAAGGCTGATCACTACCACTTAGATTCCATTTTAGGATGAAATAATTAACTATCTGACATCCACCCAAGGTTTGGGGGAAGCATGAGGCCTTTAATATGTTTAATACCTATCCCTATGAAATATACCTTTATTCCTCTCTTGATGAATACACATATTACATTTCCAAAATTTCATAATGTAGGTTCTATTGAGTATATTTTTACAACTCTACATTCTAAGGTGTTGTAGCCAAAGCAAGGTGTATCTAGATCTAGTCATTCCATAGATTTCAACACTTTTCTCTAAAACCCATTAGCCCCTATAATATGAACATAACCTTTACCAATATACTTGTTATCTCCTATGTTCCCATTATAATAAGTTAAATCTGATCTTGAACAACATATTAGATCATTCCATGTAACATGCTTGTACTATGTATAGAATGGCAAGTTACTGACCTATTTATTTCTAGGAAGTCTTAAGGAACATGCATTATGATGTTTCTATTATCCCCCTCTCTAATCTATAATATCATTAAAACCATTTTCCAAAAAACTTATAGCGCACTTTTCCATCAACATTTTGAGAACTTATCATATGCATAAATTGCTAAGCTAAAGTAAGGGTTCAATCAAAAAATTAGTTATTAAGTGATTTAAGAGAACAACATGTTGTGATATATGACTAATTTTATGGATGATAATGAATTAAATTATATATTCACACAAATTTTTATATCATCTCTCTATGATCCAATTATATTCAAGAGTTTTAAATCATTTGATGAGTTATGTCATACAATTAGGGACAAAGAAGTTATGCTAATTTATTCAACTATTTTACAACAAAGTTTATAATAATAATAAGTTATAATGTCAAAATTAATGATAAAAATATTGAGGTGAATGTTACATAGAATGTAGTATTGTAGCATACAAATCAACTATGATTTATAGATCCAACAAAGAGGCAATTTTAATCATTACCATCACCTCCTCATGTGCTACTAGATAATTTGCCCTAGTGTATCCTTATCACACTAATTCCTCCATAAGAGATCAATAAAAATATACCTATACCAAGGAAGCATTATGGAAATTCATATTATGATTATAATAAGATTGTTGGGCATTCAACAAATATATGTTTCAAGGTAAGACATAAGATACAAAATATTATAGATGATAACATTATTTATTTTACACTCCCAATGTTAGAGGAATATTAATTGTATCACAATGAAAATATAAATTTAAATAAATTTAATTATTCTTCTCATAAACATGATATAAAATCTAAGGGAACTTAAGAGTTACATTAAGCATACAACATTCATCCTCCAATGGCAACATATGATCATCAAATAGATACTATCATTGGTACACTTGAAATATTACACCTTAGTATCTCATGATAACATTTTATGAAAATAAGATAGTTGGCAATGAAAAATATTTCCATGTGTTGATCACACGAGAATACATCAATTAATAACCTTTACTTAATGTTATTATTGAAAATGGTTTAAGTGAGAATGTTTTTATGATAGTGCACATTTTCAATCCCTGTGGTATAAATAATAATATTTATAAGATACATCAAAAGAAATTAATGTATTAGAAGGATATAAAAATAATACCTTGGGATACATGGTATTACCTCTTTTAGTGGTCTCAATAATATTAGCCAACACCCTTCATAGTTTTATAGAATAATGGGTTCTCCAAAATGTTATTAGGTTTCTATTGAATCAAAATAACTCTTTTATATCCCTCTATATTGAATTGATTCCTAAATCACACATATTACAAGAGACTAACCATAGTTATAGGTGTACAATATGACTATTTCATATAGTAAGTTATATATCCTCCTCCACCCCCACCACCATCATGATTTTTTGATACACATGTAAGATCATTATTTTGATATGGTTGACACACTTATTCAAGGT